>JARFOD010043025.1:0-10188 GCA_031763545.1 Mopalia muscosa | reverse complement strand
TCCCCCGCACCACCACGAAGCCCGTATTATAAACTTAACGTTCATTCATTGAAACAAATTTGTTTATGAAAGTCTGCAATATTATCTCCCCCCCTCCCCCCCTCCCCCCACTTGTATTATTAAGTTCAGGTTGATAACGCATTCATATATAGAAAACTGATATGTACAGTTTGGTGTCTGAACATGTAGGCCTAGTCTAGACAGGACAAATTTAACACATCAAAAGGAAGGCTGCATGACAAATGGAACTTGTGCAACACAGGTGGACTTTTATCACACTGTTTTGATTTATTACAAATTTAAATAACAAAACAAAACGCCGAGTCATAGCTGAATCGAAGACCAAGGGAAATATGTGGCGTTCATATATACGCAGGCATATTCAGCACTGGTTTGAATACATTAGGCTGTTCTACATAGAGAAATACAGCTGTCGGACAAAGTCACATTTCATCAATATGTTTCACCTGGGATTAGTATGATAATCCCACGTTACGCTGACCAGTCATATATTGCTTTCAAACAACGGCTTTATATATTCAAACAGTATTGATTGCTATGTTACCTATCGTTTTAAAACCTGTGCCCAAAGTGTAATCATGGGCAAAATATTGACAATACACAAGGATAGAAACAGAGGGTAAAATGGTAGTATTTCCTCCTATGCCTGGAAATAAAACTAACAGTGGATAAGAACTTTTGATTTAAAAATCAAAATTGAAACGTTTGTTTTTTCGTTCCTCATTCTTGATACACTCTCTAGGCAACAGCTAATTATTATCAAATCCTGTTCACAAACCGCTGATAAAAGAAGGCACTTTTGTCAAGGATTGCAATAAAAGGGTTAACTTTTAACTATTCAATGAAAATCCAATATAGGCAGTTTAAAGTCTAAATCGTTATACAGTCTTTGATATGTTTCCGACAAAGTGTTTTTTTCCAACAGTCTTTTAAACGGCCGCAGCCTTAGATAAAATATAATGTACAGTCTGGTCATCCCTCTACAAACCACATCTTTGGTCAGCGGGCTTAAACAAGATGATATATATATATAAATAGTCACTGCTCGCTAAGCGTACAGCTTTGGTATATACTTTGGATATGATTTATGTTGATAAAAACAACGATTTTAATGTCAAACCAGAAGGAAGTTCTTGAGGTTCGGAACTACATTAATTGCATATCACACAAACTCCTTTCTCGGCCTCTATTTGTGCTTGTTTCTCGTTCATCTTCTATCGCATTTTGGCATACTTTCGACACATCTTTCTGATAACGGACAAAGTGTCTTTGGGGCAAATTTCAAAATATCTAATTTGACAGATCTTTATAGCATTGGCTGTCGTTTGAAAGAACATAAGGTTAGTCCTCAAGGCGGGAAGTATCCAACTGCCATACAGATAAGCCAACCGGCATTGGGGACCGAGCCCCCCTGTTATAACGTATCATGTGACGTAGTACACTAGAAAACTCAGAAGAACGCAACTTTAAAAATGATGCATTATGGGAAACTTCTGACATGCCTCGATCATAATGTTTCTAACGAAACAAAAGCAGTAACCTAGTGCAATAGGTGCCTGTTAAATAAACCATAAACGGCAACTAAATCGACAAATATTAAAGCCAGTCGTCCGAACGAAAAACAATGTCTTTACGCAGTGGCTGATCAGGGATGAAATTTCCTAGAGTTTGCCCAAAACCACCATTAATTTGCCATAAGCCGTAATGTTAACGTTTGGACCCACAGCTCCCTCCCAAACTTTCGTTAAGCAAAAAACCCTGACACATACTTTAATCGGTCTATTTGGAGTTTGCAGTTCAAATCTTACATGTTATGACCGTCAAAAAAATTCAGTTTTAGGGCCTGGACGGTCAGAGGTGTTGTCAAGCCGGCTCCGAATGTGAACAACAGCCCAATCACCCCTCCATCAAATGGTGATAAATACACCAAATGTGACCCGATTAGGCTATAATTTTACCCTGATCAGAAACCTCCACTCAATTACTTCACATCCATACCAAATACTCTAAAAAAAACAAATTCACAGAGCCAGAAAAAATAAAACAAGACTACACACCATTTTTACTAAGAACTATATTCGAAGGTGACAAAACGGAAGTAAATAATAGCGATCTTAGGCCATCTCCCGCCTCGCTCCACACAATTTCATCAAGAACCCCCTTAGTATGTATAGTTGTGGCGCTCCCCGATTACTGAAGTCCAACATTCACATATTATCAGAAGTCTATTAACTAGAAGAATGCAACAGCCATAAAGATAAGCTAACCGAGCCCCCTATTGTACGGTATCATGTCACGTAGCACACTGGGAAATTCCGTAGAACGCAACTTTAAAAGTGATGCATTATGGGAAACTTCTAGCATTCCTCGATCATAATGTTTCTTACTAAACGAAACGCATTAAACCTAGAGCAATATGTGCCTATTAAACGGACCATAAATCGCAACTATTAAGCCAGTTGTCCAAACGAAAAGAATTGCTATACGCAGTGGCTGACCAGGGATGAAATTACCCAGAGTTCCTCACAAATAAAGACACATGTCTGAAATGTGACGTCATCGTTGCTTGTTGGTCTACGTACTATACGGCAGTTACATACCCTAGTTAATAGACTTGTAATGTAAGTCTATTGTATGTAATGGGGAGCGGACCACCAGCTTCACAGTACATTAATAGTAGTACGCGATCCTCCACACGACATGACAAAGAACAACCCAGCCGTATTATGTATTAGCAAATCATATCTACTGACTCTATAGTACTGAGGCTCTTATATTAGTTATTTAGACTAAAATAATGGGCTTATAAATTTGACACACTTCCTAAGAGGCTTCGATCTCGTTTGAACGACATTGGTTATAAGACTGATAACATATTTGAATCGAAATTTATGATTAAATGAGATAATGAAAGATTTGTGGACTTAACAAAACCAATGATATAAAGCAGAAAATACGTCATTTACATTTTCTGGTTTACCTAAGTTCTTGATACCAAAAAGCAGGAGCTATTTATGGAGAGAGGGTGTTCAAAGTATAGCCATTTAGACATTTTAAATCTTACTTGAAAAATTTTGTCTAAATTTAAAAACAAAAGCACACTCACGCCAACTTAGGTGAGTATATAAACAATTTAATGCCAAAAGCTGCATTTACATGATAAACTGGCACTTAGTACATTAAATAATCCACATAGAGGATACAACCGTGAACTGTAAAACATATATCAATATATAAGGGAGTTACAGATAATATAGAAAGAACTAATTTGAAATTGATTCACTCAATTTTGTATCCAGAAAAACAGCTTCCTCTTGAGTCGGTCGCATTTTTTTACGCAATAGAGTTGAAGTGACTCGATAGAGAGCACTGTATGCTATCAGACAGGTTGATGCGCTGGCAATTGATAAATACAAATACCATAGAGGAGTTTGTTTCTTAAAAAGATAACCTATCAGAGGTGTAGACGCAATAGCTCCAAGGGCTAACATTACTTGCATAGCACTGGCCATTTTCCCAGAAACTGACGTCACATTCACGTCAACCCACGCGTACATTGACGCATATATGGTTGACATGGCGACGCCGGTCAGTACGATACAGATCCAAACAAAAATGGCGGATTGTTGTACAGCTATAATAAACAGACCTAAACATCCAACCAATGAAATCATAAACAGGAACAGCATAGCTGTGGTGGGAACCAAAAGAGCCAGGGCAATTCCTATAAATCTACCGGCAGCGAAACCAGAATAAAACGCAGAGCTACCCTGTGAAGCGCTGACTTTACTCCAGTTGAGATGCTTCACTAAAAAAGCCATGAGAAAGTTAGCACTAGTTTTCTCCACGGGCCCGTATACAAAAAAGAAAACAGCCACTAATACAATAGCTAAAGGTAAAAAACGAGTTGGTTTCTTTTGTAACTCTGGGTCTAACTGTTCTCGCTGGGCAACCAACATATTCTGATTTCGTATAAGTTTTTCTCCAGCATTTGTTATCCAAAGAATAGAAATAGGAACAGCTGATAAGAGCATGGCGCCTCCAATGATAGAATATGCTATGTACACGTTAGTTTCGGTTGACAATTCAAACGTTCTGTTTCTATAATGCATGGGCGATTCATTGCTTTGTAAGGAAGCATGGCTGAGCATTAAAGATGATTCCATATGGAGGTAACTGTCATTATTAACAACACTGCTGTCGTCGTTAATATCTACACCACTCGATGGCGCCTGTGAGAGGAACGGCGCTGTGATAAGCGGAGATACAATTCCCCCCAGAGCAAACATTGCCTGGATTGCTTGCATGTACGGATTTACTTCATCTTTCCAGAGCTTCACTGTTATCACGAGCACCCCTGGTGAGAAAACACAGAGATTGAAAGCATCATTATTATAATTCGTCACACATTGAGCTCACTGTTTGAAGGCGCAATAAAGTATAAGTATGTAACCTATGCTACATAATTAACAACAGGTTATATTCTCCTATTAATATTAATTGTCAAAAGTGTTGTTTTATTTATCAGTGTCAGCGACTCATAGACCATGTGGTTAAGCGGAAGGATCTAGACCTAACAGACATGCACCCATCATCACTTATACAAGGTATTTTGGGCCTACTTTCCTGTTTCCCTTTTGTAGCTGCATTTAGCTATGACCTTGAATGTCCCAAGGGTATTCAGGAACAGAAATGACATGTGTCGTTGTCACTTTGAGAGCTAGATCAGCGAATCAAACATTTAATGTTTCCAATCTTAAACAGCCCATATCGTTGAAATATGCACAGGCCTCTTTCGGCCAAAGGAAAATCTTAATGGTATTTAAGAGATAACAAACTATATTCTATTACAGACTGACGTAAACCATAATCTTCTTATAAAAAACAGTACAATTAATAATAAAATTTTAAAAAATGATGTCAAAATGATATCTTATTGTCAACAATAACTTCTTACCTATATCGACTGCGCTCGTCAGAAAATTTCGAAAGATAAACGCTACACACATGGCCACAAGATGGCTGCACCAAGGAATAACAAAGGTCATGACACCTGTACTCACGATGAACATACACAAAAGACCTGTGTTGTTGTAACGGTCGTAAAGAAACCCAAGTAGTGGAGGCCCTATCATGAGACCAAGGGCGCTGCACGTCAACAGCAGGGAACCCGTTTCTATGTCACTACGGGTAATGATCAACAGATCAAGGAAAGATATACCCTCTTGACCTTTCAACGCACCCTGAAAAAAATAAAATAAAATAAAATAAAATAAAATAACCTTTTTAACAAAATTTTAAAGGTTTTACGACAGATTTAATTAGGCGTATTGTACAATTTTGTTGCCTTGAAAATGGAGGAGGCATCAATTCATTTGCTTAAAATTACAATAAGGCAATACATCTATTGTATTTTATGGACATTCCTTTCAGAAGTCCCCAGTTAGTAGAACTCCTAAAATGCTGATTAATTCTAGGTGTCTGTCAAATTTAAATACATTGTGCTTATTCATTATTCACTTAGACATTGTCAAGCACCTGTATTGGAAACATTACACAAGACCAATCCACTTGATTCAACAAACAACCACTCTCTGAAAGCCTGTAGCATCCAATGTAGGACAAGGTCATTTGATCAACGTAAGTCAAGACCATTCGATGTAAGGCCGCACCATTCGTTGTAATGCCAGACCATTTAACGTGAGGCCGGATCATTCGTTGTAAGGCCAGACCAGTCACCGGAGTGCCAGGCCGGTACAAGGCCGGTCATTCAATGTAAGGCCGGGTCATTCGGTGTAAAGCCACATCAGTCGACAGAAGGCTGGCTGGTCCAGTCGACAGAAGGCCGGCCGGTCCAGTCGACAGAAGCCGGATTTTTGAAAGTCAGTGTAAAAATTTATTATTTGGAATAAGGAGTTAAATAGTGATTAAAATATGGAATCACAAAACGGATATCATTTGAAGCTGGGTATAGGTCAGAGCCTTTGAGGTTAGGATAGATCTTTTTAGATTAGGCTGGACCATCTGAAGTTAAGTTGGATGATTCCTATCTAACCTGGACCATTCGATGTTTGGCTGGGTCAGTCTACTTTAGGCTGATCATTTGAAAGTAACCTGGAACATTCGATGTTTGGCTGGGTCAGTCTACTTTAGGCGGATCATTTGAAAGTAACCTGGAACATTCGATGTTTGGCTGGGTCAGTCTACTTTAGGCTGATCATTTGAAAGTAACCTGGACCATTCGATGTTTGGCTGGGTCAGTCTACTTTAGGCTGATCATTTGAAAGTAACCTGGATCATTCGAAATTCAGCTACAACGTTAGGTCGGGTTCATTCCAAGTCAGGCTTTATCTTTCGAAGGTTGGCTGCAATATTATTTGTCTACTGAACTATTAGCCTTTATTTAAAAAACTCCATAATATATTGTCTCACTATAAATGAAACACACACACTAAAGTTTAAAGGGGGTTCCCTCGTACATAATATAATAGATATCAGAAATTACAAACGAGGTTAAATTAGATAACATAAGGTTAGTTTATGACTTACGTGATTCTACTGTTGTACAGTAGTACAATGTAGAGCACTAGAGTGTAGTGCTTGCATTGGCGCATTTACATAACAGAGAAAAAATGTATCTCTTAATTTCGGCAAAAAAAGTGTGGTATTGCATACAACCAGAAGACAATTGACTAGAAATAAGCAACTGACGTATAGTAATGTTCACGGCCTTGTGGACCCGCAAGAAACAGTGACGTCACATTTCAGACACGTGTCTTTTTATTTGTGAGGAACTCTTGGTAATTTCGTCCCTGGTCGTATGGACGACTGGCTTAATATTTGACGAATTAGTTGCCGTTAAGTGTGTAATTAACAGGCACCAATGCAGTGGATAACTAAGTTTCGTTTGGTTTAAGCAGTATTATGATCGACGAACGCCAGAATTTCCCATTATGGATAATTTTAAAGTCGCCTTCTTCTGAATTTTTATTGTGTGCTACGTCACATGATACGTCGAAACAGGGGGCTCAGTCCCCAATGCCGGTTAGCTTATCTATAAAGCAGTTGCATACTTTTAGTTAATACACTTCTAATACTACCCAAACATATCCCGTAATATTGTCAACTGTTCATTAAAAAGGTAAACCGAGAATTAAACCAGTCCGGTACATCGTTGCAAATTTGTGCTGGTGCATTGTCATAAACTGATTCACCCAAAGACACAAGACTTGATGTCACAAGACCCCAAAGTAAAATTAAGATCCAAAGACCCAAGGACACAAGAGCCGAGGTCAAAGGCACAACTTCATAAGAACCAATGACATAAGACACAGGATCACAAGACACAAGGTACAAAGATCCAAAACCCAAGGACATCAGATTCAAGAACATTAGACCCAAGGTCATATGGGACAAGGACACGTCTAAAGGACAACAGCTCAAATGACATCAGACCAAAGGATTTAAGACCCAAGGACATCAGATAAAAGGACATCAGTTTGAAGTATACAAGACCAAATTTCACAAGAAACAAGGACACTACCCAAGGACTTCAAACCAAATGATTTACGATCCAATGACATCAACTTGGAGAACAAAAGGCACAAGGTCACAAAAACCAAAGAAACAATATTCAAGACCGAATTGATTCCAAGACCCATTAATGTCACGAGACCAGAGAACACTATAAACATCCAAAGACCTAAGTACACAAGACCCAAGGCCATCAGACCGAAGGATATCAGACAGGAGAGCACACTACCCAAATGTCAAAGGTTGTCACTACACTATGACAACACTGGGATTAAGGTGTGTGTCTAAGGTTATCACTCTACAATATGACAACACCCAGAAATTGGTGTCTGTCTCGGGTAATCAGTCTACAATATGCCTACATTTGCATGGTGGTGTGTGTCTAAGGTTATCACTCTACAACATGACCCAACTCGGATGGTGGTGCGCGTCTGATGTCCTCATTCAACAATAAGACAACACTCAGATGGTGGTAAACTTCGGGTGGCGGTGTGCGTCTGAGGTATTGCTCTATAACACGAAACACTCGTATAGGGGTGCGTGCTCGATGTCCTCATTCAACAGTAAAACAACACTCAGATTGTGGTGTAATTCTGAGTTACTCAGTTTATATTATGATAAAACTAGCACGATCGTGTGTGTCCGAGGTCCTCATTCTACAACATGACAACACTCGTATAATGGTGTGTGTCTGAGGTCCTCACTATAGAATAATACAATACTCAGATGGTAGTGTATTTCTGAGTTCCTGAGTTTATAATATGATAACACTCGGATGGCGGTGTGCGTCTGAGGTCCTCACACTCGTATGGTGGTGCGTGTCTGATGTCCTTATTTAACAATATGGCAACACTCAGATGGTGGTGTATTTCTGACTTCCTCAGTTTATAATATGACGACACAAGCAAGGTCGTGTGTGTTTGAGGTCGTCATTTTATAATAAGAAACCCTTCGGAAGGTGGTGTGGGTCTAAGGTCCTCGCTTTACAACATGACAACACTCGTATGGTGGTGCGTGTCTGATGTCCTCATTCAACAACAAGACAACACTCAGATGGTGGCGTATTTCTGAGTTCCTCAGTTTATAATATGACAACACTGGCACCGTTGTGGGTGTCTGAGGTCCCCACTCTACAACATGACAGCACTCGTATGGTGGGGTGTGTCTGAGGTCCTCACTATACAATAAGACAACACTAAGATGGTAGTGTACTTCTGACTTCCTCGGTTTATAATATGATAACACTCGTATGTTGGAGCGTGTCTGAGGTCCTCACTCTACAACATGACAACCCTCGGAACGTGTTGTGGGTCTGAGGTTTCAGCCTACAACATGACAACCCTCGTATGTTGGAGCGTGTCTGAGGTCCTCACTCTACAACATGACAACCCTCGGAAGGTGGTGTGTGTCTGAGGTTTCAGGGTACAACATGGCAACCCTCGGAAGGTGGTGTGTGTCTAGGGACATCGTTATACAAAAAGCCATTTGATGGTGGTGTACGTTAAAACATGGTTCACGCTCAAGATCTGTTATTAGCTATTAGTTTGTCTGGACGATTGTTTCCATGATCTTAGGTCGCGTAATCTCGCGAGTGTGTCTATAGTGGAGTAGACAAGGACAACTGTCGTACACCATGCCAGGACCTAGCGAAATAATTGCCTCCAATTTTTGGGGCGACATTTGCCACCCAACAGTAAATGTAAGGCTCAAATCAAAATGGCCCAGGTGTAAAGTCAATCTCTCGACGATGATTGGTGTATGAGTGGCTGGTCGATGATTGGTGTCTGAGATACTTATCTAAGATTGATGTATGAGTGGATGATAGGTGATTGATGTATGAGTGGATGATAGATGATTGATGTATGAGTGGTTTATAGATGATTGCTGTATGAGTGGGGGATAGATGAGTGGTAGATCGATGATTGATGTATGAGTAGCTCATCGATGATTGATGTATGAGTGGTGGATCGATGTTGATGTATGAGTAGCTCATCGATGATTGATGTATGAGTGGATAATAGATGATTGACGTATGAGTGGTTGATCGATGATTGGTGTATGAGTGGATGCTAGATGATTGATGAATGGCCTTGCTTCCTTGAGCAACTAGATGTTTACGTGCATCTAGAAATTTTCCATTTCTCTTAAACTTAATGCTAAGATAACGATAATGATCTACTATCTCAATCTCAGATCGACTTATATATAACATTTTGTTTTTGGTTTTCTCCCTGTACCGACCATTAGAAATTTTATTTACGTAGTATTTATGTTTAGTCTCCATTTCTCATTCAGCATGGTTTTCATATCCTTGGAAGACTTAGACAGCAGTACCGTGTAGTCAGCATAAAGAAGAGTAAATAGTTTTCTGCACGGCCATTATCGAAATCAATACCATTAGATTCTCTTGATAAACAATCCTCTAAATCATTTAAATACAATGCGAACAAAAGAGGTGATAGATTGTCCTCTTGTCTTACACCAATACCAGTTTCTTTTTTTCGGGAAATAAAAAGATCCATTAAACTTTTTAAAGCAAATATATTATCTAAATGGATAGACTCCGGCTGACTAACCTTCTATTTTTGTAGAAGGCCGGGTGGCCGAGTGGTCTAGGTAGCCTGCATTTACTGC
>JARFOD010043014.1:0-10188 GCA_031763545.1 Mopalia muscosa | reverse complement strand
ATATGTATAAATGTCAAGTTGTTGTGTTTGGCATTTTAACCTTACTAGCTATATAGCCAGTGTTGTACAAACACACGTACTTCCGGTATTTACAAACTATATTTTGTTGTACATTGAAGTTCGATCAACACACACGCACGTTTCTCATGATAGGGCGCCAGTTACCCAGCTGTGTCCAATAAATATTTGGGAAGAGATTTAAGTTGAGTAAAACGAAGCGTATTCTGGCTCTCTAGCTGCTTGAGCTAGGGTATTGTGCTAATGTTCACGTTTGTGTTCTCGCAGAAGTTAAATGGATTAGTGTTTAATTTCGTGCCCAGTGGCAATTATTTCTACGACGGCCCGTTCTGAACAACAACAGGTGAAGCTTATTCAATTCTTAGAAATATCGGTTCTTTGGGGGTTCTTTAGAGAAGAGGATGGTGTTGTATGGAATTATTACGACAAAAAAAGGTTCTTTTATAAGAATAAAAGAAAAACAAAGATATTGCAGGATTTCATGCAGAGGGTTATAAAGGGTTCCATGTGCACCGGAGAATGACTGAATTTAAAGGGTTTCATTATCTCTAGCAGTAAAGCTTCATTTATATATTTCAAAAAAAAATTCAGCTTAATATAGAACAAATTATCAAACACTATACCTCTATAATATACTATAACATTCGGCTTGAGGAAACAACTCGGACACAAAGTTAAGCGCTAGCATGCAGCTACATGTAGCGTTAAATTTCATTGGTAGAACTAATACCTGACATCAGAATGTGTTCATATTAAATCTGTCTAAATGCAGGCCTACACTACAGAGTCAATGCGTTGATAAATATACAGCTGGTTCCGGTGCTTTGACCGACTATTAGCGTATCAAGTCTAACATGCACTAGTAATTATTAAATTATATGCTAGTTAAGTTAGCGAGTCTGACACAATTTGGTTTGAGTGCAATGTTTTCCAGTCCTCTGTTCATGGGACTCAGCGTTTAATCGAGAAATGGGTTAAATTTCCTTAGTTTTCACCGCAGTGAGACATTTTTGTGGTTTCTGACATTTATCTGAGACCTTAGAAAGAACAAAGTTGAAGAGACCAGTCCTAATTCCGCTGGAGTAAATGTGTCGTTGACTATAAGCGATCACCGATGTTTTAAGTTCATACATGTGTGTTACTCAGACTTCCATAAGAAAACACTTGTTGAGTGACAGAGCTAGGCTGTTTCCTGTGGACTTCCTTACAACACACGGGCTCCGTTTGAATCCTTATAGGCCTGACTCGGATATAAATTGCTCTGTAGTAAGACCGCTTTTACTAATCACTAGCAGTATTTTGTCTGAATTAAGACCGACGTTTCGATATATCTGGCTTTATTTCTGATACTAGATTGTCACTGAGGAATTTACCTTAAGTGAGGCTATATATGTTATAACGATAGCAACGTAGAGTGAATTAACTGTGTTAATAATAGTTGGCGTGTATCGTTTGCTAAGTACTTAAACCCCGTTATAACAGAGCGGAATGTGGGCTATTATTATATAACGATTGTGACGGAACGGAGATGGCGATGAAGCAAACTAATGTCGAAGTGTAGACTTCCTATTCTCCAAGTAAACTCCAAGGAAATCTCAGCAACGATGATTAACAGTTGTGGGTGCGCCAAATCTCATTCACAAGTCTCATGTACTATATCCGATTTACTGGAAGTTATAACTTGGTGTTAGCTTATAACCCACTTGGTTTGTACTGGTCAACTGATACCTCCGCTGAACCCAACCTATATAACTGATTAGCAGTTGGGAGTAGCTAAAACATAACACTTGTGCTCTATAGTATTCATGTCTAAGTGAAGTAGTAGCACGTATCCTCCAGCATAAAAAAGAATCAAATCAGGAAAATACTTCAGCAATTCAGCCGCACCCTGTAAGCTACATGCAGCTACTGGTATCAGTCAAGGATGTTATTGGCCCTCGCTTTATAACAGTCTAAACTCAATATTCGACGTGACTGAGAGCCATTCGGTGTTAGTATATTATTTCACTTGTTCAACTGGCTATATCTATTAGGACTAAAACCTTGGGCAAAGTAAAACTTGAAGCGCGTAAAGTTTGGCGTGACGTGTATGTAATCCCTGTTTGGTATAGTCCTATTGTTGGATGCAATTCTATTGGATTAAATGTGTTACTTCTATAAGACAAGGGAATTTTACCAACTATAACGAAGGTTGCATTGGGTAGATTTTTCACAGCTTTGTGCTTATGGATTCAATAAGATCAATTTGATTGAGCCGTGCTAATCCTCCGATGATCGTCGTGCAAACAATATGGGATAATGATGAATTACGTGGTACGCTTCTCTTGTAATGGTAGAGTACCACTCTTGGTATGTTTGGACCGATAATTACACTAAGCTGTTCGATGTGTATGAGGTAGACCTTAATTCAGTCAGGATGAAATGGTACTCTGTGTTCACCTGGTACCTCTCTCTTCTTACGGAACTGGTTTGTTCTTATAACATTGATACTGCTAAAGCTCTGGTCTACACGGGTCCAGTCGACTCCTATTTCGGCTACTCAGTGGCTCTTCTCAACAATTCCCAGGGCTCATGGTGAGTAAAAAACTATCCATACTGGCCTATATAACACACGTGTCATAATATAAACAACCTATCCTAAACATACATGCTTTCTGGGTTAACGCTTTAAAGATGTATGGGGACTTGTTATCAATGAAGCGTAGACCTACCTTACATACATTCCCGGCGCACGAACATTTAGACTCAGGCGGCTTACAGTCTGTCAAAAGTATGACACAGAGCAATCGAACAGTCAAACTATCTTTCTATTATATAGTCGCACATTTTTTATTTGTTTGAGTTAAACTGAAATATGTATTTACAAAGTTGAAAAAGTAGAATGTACAGCCGTACTGCAAGTTTGGAACACAACAGCGCATTGTATCATTGTCCAACAGATTACGCAACTGGGAAGCAATGAACGAAGGCACTAAACGGCATTGCCAAATTGGTAGCCTCGCTCAAGGAATCTAAAACCTTCAGAATTTGGCGAACGCTAGCACGTGTCTTCGTGTAATCTTCAAATATATATAAATATATATATATATAACAACAACAATTGCATGGCCGTTTGTTGAACACTTGTGGGTTAAATCGACCCCTAAACCGACCACTTGACGTCCAGTTGCACGCCAACATCAATCATTTGTTCATCAGTATACCATATACTCGCTTTTGGTAGATTGAAAAAGTCTACCCGACTCGAGGACGTTATTTTGAGGAACATGTATGGGTCTCTCCCAGTTAGGAACCACCCCTCAGTGAGTATTCAACGAAATAATGATTTTCGGAGAGGTGAGCTAGAGGCCATGCAGATTCAATACTATTTTTTTATTCTGAGGCAGGCCTTATTTGTAATGGATTCGTACGGTTTGACATCGTATGTCTATTGATTGTATACACAATACAATAGGCCCCTACGATACATATTCGTATTTACGAAATAAATCGTGATGAGCTTCACACGCTAACATGTGCAGACCTCTTCATAACTCCTTGGAAACCTGGCGCATCGCTTCGCAGTCATTATAGCACACGTATGGGGCAAATAAAAAGTATATTTCCAAACATCAGAGACTTATTTGACACCAAGACACCGACAGACAAAGCGACCTTGAACTTGAACTGGTAAACCTAAGACGACTGTCATTTCCGGTGACATTATCCAATCTATTGATAGGAACCACGCCTGAAATAACAAATGGCATCTTAACATTTTGTTCGGCCATCAAGTTTCCTTTACAAAACAGATATTGATTCCAAATATTACAACCAGGGACATCGTGTGTTTGGGGTTTACAGGTACGGAGGACACTCCGTAGTGAGTAACTGTAAATCCGAAACACACGGATGCTCTAATTGTAATATTTGGAATCAGTATCTGTTTTTGTCAATTTTCACTCATTCCTATATATTGTAGGGCAATATTTAAAGTGTACCCGTTGACTTTGACATAATCGACCGTAGTGTATATATACAATTTTGTGTTGGCTTATCGAGGGTATAGAGTACATTGACTTCATCTCTGTGAGTAAGTAAAACTGGTCTCCCTAGTGGACCTCACACGTTTAGAAGATAAAATTATACACCCAGCATTATACAAAGTCAATTTGTGTAAACATATATGAAAACAATTTGGATTTAAAACAAAATAATATAAAGAGTAAAGAGAAAGTACATGCACACCTAAATATATAGAAATTATAGATATACAAACACACATGCACACATATATGTATTAAAATAAAAAATTAAATGGATAATATATAATGTACGGATTAAAATTTCTGCACACATTCAGCTTTCTTTTTAATACTTGATGGTTAATGTGTTCCAAATAGTAGGTCCGGTCTGTTATAAGCCTTGTTAATTCTTTTGGAAGGCTCCATGAAGGGTTTTGTTGTCAGTGGAACGGAGAGATTGTTTAGTGACATCAGAAGTAAATTTGAAAAAATCAAGAAGATAATCTGGGCAGTGGTTATTCGGAATTCTATACATAAATGTTGCTTTTTGAACAGTGATTAAATCGAAAATACTGAGCCATTCTAGTTTAATTAGGAGGGGTTTTGTTGGGGTAATATAGTGTTCTTTCAGAATGATTCTAGCAGCTTGTTTTTGTAGTTTGTAAACTCTCTCTAGCTGTGTTTTATTCGCATTTCCCTTAGATTGTAAGACAGTAACTTTATGAGGTGTAATACGCATTATAGAATATTAGTTTGAGGTTTTTGTTCATCAAGGTTTTATTCCGATTTAAGATCTCTAGTTTAATTGCCACCTTTTTACATACCTGTGTTACATGTGTTTCCCAGTTTAAGTTTTGGGTCGTAGTTTAGGCCAAGGAGTTCGTCGTCCTTCACTTGCTGTAGTGGCAATGATTTTTAAATAGTAAGTTTGAAATTTGATGCAATAAGCATTATTGAGGACTTTTTTTCGTGGATATACATTTAATTGTTGCGACACCGTTGTTCGATTATTTTTAATTCTGTGTTCAAAACATCCTATAATTCTCTTGTAGATTAACGTTTAGTAAAGACAAATAAATGTTGCTGGTAAGATTACATAATAAAGGTCATGTACATACATTCAGCTTTAGGCTGAGGGTCATATGCAGTCAAAACACCTTGCTGACAAATAGTTCTGTCGTAGAAATCTGCGTATCCAATCTTATAAGAACGTGGGACAAGCGACTTTTATATGGTGACATCAGAGTAATATGTATATTTATCCATTATTCATGGGATTTCACAGGTAGTTTTTTTTATCAGATATTTTTGTATCATGATATGGACCATTGTGTCTGAAATAAAGATATTATTATTATTATATTATTATAAGATGTCCTCGTATTGATCCTTGGGTTATCCCAGCTTTTGTTGACATTACTGTGTATAATCCTTGCTTCTGTTAAATAGGAAATAGATGACCAACCGCAACCAGTAGTATATGTTCGTTCACTACATACAGGGCTTTACAGGCAGGATTATTACACAACCAATAAAGACCATACAATATCCGGGTCATAACATGTGCAAACCATCAGAAATACATATAGTAAGTCCCAATGTGAAGCAGTAACTGACATAAATACATATAGTAGGTACGGATAGGAGAATTAATTGATATAAATACATATAGTAGGTCCCGATGGAGGAAATAACTGACATAAATACATATAGTAGGTCCCGATGTGAAACAGTAACTGACATAAATACATATAGTAGGTCCCGATGGGGAATTAACTGATATAAATACATATAGTAGGTCCCGATGGGGAATTAACTGATATAAATACATATAGTATAGGTCCCGATAGGGAATTAACTGACATAAATACATATAGTAGGTCCCGATGGGGAATTAACTGACATAAATACATATAGTAGGTCCCGATGGGGAATTAACTGACATAAATACATATAGTAAGTCCCGATGTGAAACAGTACGTCGTGATGGAAGACAGAAACTTCCATAAGAATGCGCATAGCGGCTACGTTCAAGTGACGTCAAAAAAGACAACCGATTACTGATTATATATTCAATCAGAGGAATAAGCCGCGTTAATAAATGCAGGAGTATTTACTTTCAGGTTTCTTGAATACTTCCTTGTATTGGTTTGATACACCGGGTTGGCAAAACTAATTTGACGAAGCGGAAACATATGTACTACAGGAGTTTCTATTTATTTAAGGTTAAATCCGAAGCGGCTCACGGTGAAAACGATTGTATATTTACTGCAGTTTAATTGGCTAACATGTTAACGTTACCATGGTACGCGTTATGCCTAACTTGACATGACCAAGCTGTGTGTGATTTAACGATTTCATAGGGAATATAATACTTCAATCGAACAAAACAGTTCAACCTATTTTTTCTTTATTTTCGTTATTTTGGAATAACACTTTCTTAGTTAGAACATATACCTGTTCAGAAAATTGATACTTATTTTTTTCTTTCTTTCGTTTAACCATATGCAAAGCCTACGATTGGTTCCCTGCACTATTCGATTTCTTTTCCCCTTTGTCGCTATAGTTTTCCCCAAAAGTTTATCTTTACCATACAAACGATCAGGGGAAATAGAGCTATGATCGTAAGCATTCCTCTTAATTTGACAGTTTTGAAATATTTTCTATTTTACCATACATGAACTTTTACTCTGCTCTCTGTCTCCTCACACAGCACTTGGTTTAACAATCTTAAGCTTGAGCCGTTCAGAGTTAAATTCGTTTGGCATATAGCGACTGGTATCAGTCCGACTCGATGTGAAACAAATTATCCGTGTAAATTAATAGGTCTTTAGTTAAACTACACTGTAGCTTATTGTATTGATCATTATATCATGTCAACGTGCTATATTGGTAGACAGTGTAGTCAAGTTATCTGTGCCTCTAAAACGTTTCCTGGTTGTGGTTGTCCCACAGAGCTGCCAATCTTCTGGCTGATTGCTTGGCTGCGGGTCATAATTCTCTCACTGCTGTGGTATTTAACCCACCATGGTTAACACATGCTACAACGAACTTTAATGACTGGCCATAATATTTGTACATCCAATTTAGAATAAACGGCTATTGTTAAAAGGTTAATGCTAATAATTCACGTCACATAAATGCTATAAATTGTATGTAAACTTTGTGTTATAATGTCACGGTATAATTTCAAGTGCTGGACTGTCAAGGGTTTCCAAGTGTTACTGTAGGCTGGAGGATATTCAAATAAAGCCAGGCTCTACAATTATTACACTAAGGACCAAAAAAACAAAAATAGTATATTATATAGCAATATTAAAATGACTTAAAATGTAACAAGGTGAAATACGAAAATTTGTCTCCATGAGAACTATGATAATCTTTTAAAGGTGAATCATGATAACATTTTGATAATATTTTGATTTATATCAATATATAAAAGGATTGTTTATTTCATATCATAATGGCCTTGAAGTGACAACTGCCAAATAAGAGAATTTATGTCAAGATATAATGGGATTATTTATTTCATATCATAATTATCTCGAAGCGATAACTGTCAAATGTGTTAATTTACTTCATCGTGAAATGCGATTATGCACAAGATGAAATATTTATTTGCAGGTGAAACATAATTTGTCTCAATGTGTACTATGAATTGTAGACTCCTGCTTAAACACAATTTAACTCAAAGTGAAGGAATAACTTTTAAGTCAAAATATGATATTCCAACTTTCGAAATATTTGGAAAATAATATATTTTTTTTCGAGTGAAATGGGATCATATATGTCAATGGGAATTAAGCATGATAATTTGCCACCAGAGGGGGAAATGATGATTTGTCTCAGGGTTAAAAATGAAATATTGTCTCTATGTGAAAAGCGATAGTTTCTATCAAGGTTTAAATCAACCAATCAATCAATAAATCAATCAATCAACTGGCTAGTCAGTGATAATAAGATTATTGTTTTGTTTAACCCAGGAAGAAAAGATTCATTTACCAATATCTGTTTAACACGAAATATTTCGAAAGTTGGAATATCATATTTTGACTTGAAAATTATTCCTTCACTTTGAGTTTGACACATTAGGATTTGTTAGCATAGTTTGGATACAAATCCCATCTAAATTTAATATACAACAATGTCACAACCTTTAAAATATAGTGATAAAATTAACATAATTTTTTCCTATTTTTAAATGCTGAATATTTTTCATGTCAAAAGCGAGAAAATATGGTTCGTACATAAATATGTAAATGGATGGTTAAGTTACCCCTTTTAAGGTCAAATATCTAATATATCCGGTCACATACGGAAGACGCTAGGATCCGACCAGCAGTACAAAGGCGAATACTAATAGCCTATAGTAACTATTATAAGCACTTCCGTTGTAGATTCTCAGTTTCCAAGTGTTGCACGCGAGAGCTCTTATTGCCATTTATCAACGCCACAGACACTTACCTCGCCATATTTAACGGTAATATGGCGAGTCTGTAGAAGGATCTTTTGGCTTCAAGCGTTCTGTGTGGCTCTGTGAGGACACAAATGGCGTTTATGTGAGGACACACATGGCGTTTATGTCAGGACGCAAATCAGGTTTATATGGAAACACAAATGGGGCTTGTTTGAAGACGTAAAGGAGGCATGTAGAAGGATGCAAATGGGGTTTATGTGAGAACAGAAATGGGGTTTATATAAGGACGCAAATGAGGTTTATGTGAGGACGCGAATGGGATTTGTTAGACGACATCAAGGGGGTTGAATAAGGATGCAAATGGGATTTATGTGAGAACACAGATGAAGTTCATATCAGAATGCAAACGTGATTTATGTGACCACACAGAATTTGTTCAGCGAGAACACAAATGAGATTTAGGAACAAACACAATTGGGTTCGTGTGAGTAATAAATAGGGTTTATAAGATTAATAAATTAGGATTATGTGAGAATAGAAATGGGGCTTATGTGAGAACACAAACTGACTGTACGTGATAACAGATATGGGGTTTATTTCAGAATAGAAATGGGGCTTATGTGAGAACACAAATTGACTGTACGTGATAACAGATATGGAGTTTATTTCAGAATAGAAATGAGGCTTATGTGAGAACACAAATTGGCTGTACGTGAGAACAGATATGGGGTTTATTTCAGAATAGAAATGGGGCTTATTTGAGAACACGAATTGGCTGTACGTGAGAACAGATATCGGGTTTATTTCAGAATATAAGTGGGGATTAGGTGAGAACACAAATTGGCTGTACGTGAGAACAGATATGGGGTTTATTTCAGTATAGAAATGGGGCTTATGTGAGAACACATATTGGCCGTACGTGAGAACAGATATGGGATTTATTTCAGAATAGAAATGGGGCTTATGTGACAACACACAATGGCTGTACGTAAGAACAGATATGGGGTTTATGTGAGAAAAGAAATGGGTTTTATGTCAGAACAGTAATGGGGATTTATGTGAGAACAGAAATGGGGATTTATGTGAGAACAGAAATGGGGTTTATGTGAGAATGCAATTGGGATATGGTGTTTTCATAACAACATATATACAGTATGTAAACACATAGAAATGGGGATTAGGTGAGAACACAAATTTGCTGTACGTGAGAACAAATATGGGGTTTATTTCAGAATAGAATGGGGATTAGGTGAGAACACAAATTGGCTGTACGTGAGAACAAATATGGGGTTTATTTCAGAATAGAAATGGTGCTTATTTGAGAACACAAATTGGCTATGTTGACTGTAAGCTCCTGTTAAAACAGTTTCTACGCTTGTCTCAATGATATACAATTAACCCTGCTATACTAACACGTCAAGTTATTAGATTCTACGCTTGTCTCAGTGATATACAATAAACTCTGCTATACTAACCTGTCAACTTATTAGATTATACACTTGCCTCAGTGATATATAATAAACCATGCTACAATAACCCGCCAACTTATTAGATTCTACACTTGTCTCAGTGATATACAATAAACCCTGCTACAATAACCCGCCAACTTATTAGATTCTACACTTGTCTCAGTGATATACAATACAGCTTGCTATAATAACCCGTCAAGTTGTTAGATTCTACACTTGTCTCAGTGATATACAATAAACCCTGCTACAATAACCCGCCAACTTATTAGATTCTACACTT
>JARFOD010043003.1:0-10188 GCA_031763545.1 Mopalia muscosa | reverse complement strand
CAGTTTCTCGCCCAACTTGACATGTTTAAGTTATCTCCCTTTGCAATAATAAGAATGAGCGGGTGGTTGGAGGGAGCTTCATGTTGCCCTGGTGCTCTCAGAGCCAAAGGGGAACAGGAAGCCGATCTGTTTATGGTGTCTGTGTTTCTTCCTGTTGTTGTTGTCCTGTTTTTGCCCCGTCCTGTCTTTGGTTGTTGCCAGTGGTGACGAGGGTGATTTCCTTCGCCCATTGGACGCCGTCATATAAGTGAAATAACATTGAGTACGGCGTTAAACCCCAATAAAACAAACAAAGATTGAAACCCGTACGAAAAGAAATATTGCAGGTAGGTAAAATACTAGTCAGTGTTTTCAATGTATCTATAAAAAAATCAGATATATGTTTTTAGAGGCCGGCGATAGCGGCGGATCAATTTCCAACTTTCACCACGGGTTAATTGAGATATGGGTAAGACGGAGGAATTAGCCCTATATATTGTGCTAGTATGTCCATAGCTTTCATTGTCTTGTAGAAACCAATTTGGTCAGTTTAAAACTATATTGTGGACTTGCATGCCATACATGACCCGTAACCACGAAATAGGCTATTAAGTCGCATGTGGCACATATTGATTTTGAGCCCCTGGCCTCCACAGGTTAAGTGGCGTGGAAATTCTGAAAGAAAAATTATTGGATAAATACATTTGTTTACCTTTCATCTACGCAGTAATTCCGATCAAAATCAAAATAAAGATTGTTTTCTCACAGCTTTTGAGAGTTTTCGATTTAAATGTCTCTTAGCAAAACAAAACAGATAGCAGATGCATTGAATGATATCTACAGCAGTAATTTGTGCAATATCGCTGATCCCAGTGCTTTAGTGACAGTTAGGGCCTACAGATTATCTGCAGACTTCATAGCCACAACTAAGTCATTTCGGGCAGCAAAAGTATCTGTACTTTTGGTGTATGTAACTCAATTCTTCAATTTTGCGACATGCGTCTCATTTCGTGGACTCTGGTCACATTTATAGAGTACCTGAATAAAATGTAAAACTTTGCTATAAATTATTTGAGTAGATCTGTTTGTCATTTAACAACACTGACTATAACTTTAAACGTCATGATTTGGGTGAACATTTATGAGTAAAAAAGGTATATATTAACTTGTAAAAATGTCCAACATTTGTGACGAAAATTTGTTCATAGAAGATATTAAAAGCTAAACATACAGCTGCAATTTTTAGAAACTAAACTTTAAGACAGTAATGAGCCAAGACAAAACCCTAGTACATTGAAATATATCAATTACGTTTTGGCTTCTCACACGAATGGTAAATCGCTTGCTGGGATTACATTATACAGAGATATGTAACAGCAGGCTTTAACCTTGAATTGGCGAAGGAATCACGAACTCTCTCGCGGAGCGCGGTAACTGGCGAGATGCTATACTGGTTTGCAAGTGAAGAAGGCAGTGGCGTAAAACGAAAATTACTTGATGTCCCTCTTTAATATTTCCATTTTACAGCTGTTTTCAGCAATAAAAGACTTAAGTACATTTAAACGGTTATCTTTAATTCCGTAGAAAGTATAATTATAACTCGGAGAAAGGGCATTTGGGTAAATTAAAGTAACTGGATTTAAAAAAAAGGCGGCCGGTTGAAGAAGAGATTGCGATGAGGACTTTGTGTCTCAAACTGCTAAGTAAGTTTTTCATTCATCCACTTGTCAACTATGCAGGCCTAAATCCGTCAAAGAGGTGTTAATGCTCGACAAGTTGCATTGGTCATTTTTGACAAGTCTTTAGTGGCATGAATGAATTCAATTTTCGTTTAACTGGCATTGAATATCAATAGAGGAAACGTAAATGCTCGTTCTTTTATATTCACATTCGTATATGTGAAATATTGATATGCTTTTGCGGGCCTTTATAATAACCAAAAAATTGTGAAGGAGGGAGACACTCATGGCCTAGCACAATGGGTCGAGATAAACGGGACGTAGGGCTAAGACGGAGGAATAAGCCCTATACATTGTGCTATCATGGCCCTATATAATCCTTATATTCGGACTGGACACTTCAACTCACCAAATAAACCCCAATCAGAAGAAAAAAACAACTGTAGAATAGCTTGGCTATATAACGGCTTTTTCTTTTTGAAACATTTAACATGGCTTCTACCAGACTTTCCAGCTGTTATCGAAGTTACCGCGAGAAGAACATGGTTAACGCGAGACTATATAACACTTTAACCGGACCGGTAATAAGGGGGCGTGGTAAAGGAAACCGGAAATGGCACCTCCACTAATTTGTCGTCCGATGTATTAGTTTAATGATTTAGTTTTAAAGATATGGACTGACTGGCGAGAGGTTATAAATAGCCGGTATTAAAAGGAAATTACCACTACATGTGTCCCAGGCCGTACCATTAGAGATGTATAAATAGTTGAGAAAACCACATATTTGTGAATAAAACATTATAATGTGACGCATAGGCCTGATGCATGATGTCTTCATCAAATGAACAATCGTATATGAGCGAATCACATGTTGTGGCTCCGGCGATCGCGGGGGTGGTTTTTACGAGGTTTTCCATCGGTTTTCCATTGTAATAAGGCTGTGTCCAGTGTGAAGTGGACAATCCGTCGTCATATGAGTCAAATATCCTTGAGTACGGGTTTAAACAACAATCAAACAAATAAATGAACAATCTGGTTTGTTCCGCTTTTCACTTTCATTTTTACTGGGGATATTATTGATTCCTGAAAAGCGCATTTGCAACCTGAGATAAGCGGCTGGCCTGTTTTGACTATATCAAATCTGAACTAATTGGTGTCTGCTTTAAATGCTGTTTTTATTTTTGTTTTATACTGCTAAAATTGACTTTTGCTCCTGCCTATACGCTATGTGTTGTGGGTCAGTCTGTCGCGTGGGATATGCTGTTAATTAAAGCGTCACTGGGTTCTGATTTGGGTTACATTTAGGGTTAATTTCGTTTATGAACAATGCTTGCATTTTTTAAAGTTGTGACAATATAACAGTATGTAAACAGACAAAATTATTTTTTCTGAGAAATATTGATGATTTTAAACTAGGAAACCAATTGTCTGACCCTTAGACACAATTCCCATGCCTTTAAAACAGCCTCCAGAATAGCAATTTTATGGACTAAGTTAGAGGTGTTTAGCGCTATAAAGTCAGTATTACCCTTCACCAAGAAGATCACATTATGCCTTTGAGGACTCCCGACGACTGTGCCTGATTATCGATGATTATTTTAACATGCTGGGTTGGTGTGTGGGGCGTAGATCAGTTTTTTGTTTCGGGTTTGGTTTTTTTTCTGCATTTTGATTTCTTTTTATTGCTTTATGAAAAATCAAATTGAAGCTACTTTATTTTCTATCTTTATGTCTCAGTGGCGTTCCTCAGAATTTAAAGCATGGATTGACGTCAATAACGATAGTTTTATCCAAACTGATTTAAACCAGATCGAGAAAGTACCTCGATGTTATATCTCTGGATCTGACAAAATTATATAAAAGCGTTCATTGGTTGACCAATCACATAACTGTTTTTCATTGGACATTGGGCACCAATCAAAGATAGTCCCATGCTTTGAGCAGTGTCTTGTTTGTATGTGGACCATTCATGTCAGACGAGACAGCGGCTGGCAAGATATACCCCTACAGAAAACCCCGCAAAGGGTCCCAAAGTTTAGCTAGATTAAACGGGAGGAAGACATTTTTTTGGCTAAACATTCGCAAACATAACGCTTAATAAACTCCCCTTATATGTATTGTCAAGTCAGTCATTTATGAGAATCGGCAATTGCTGCAAAGATGCCTATAAATAGCCCTTTTACATGAACTGAGTGCAGATTATACGGATGAATCGTCCCTGGGACTTTACTACAAAAGGACAGCTTTGTTGAACTGCAATGATCCCAACGGAAAACTAATTTATGACTGACTATAAATCAACAATTTACAGCCTTTTCACAATGAACAATGTTCGAGTATCTTTGAGGTACACCAGAATAATAATCCAGAATCCATGGCATAAAATGATTTTGCGTTTTGCTTTGAAACAATTGTTTGGGTTTACATTTTTCAAGACATTGGATTGGAACCTGCAAGAAAAAGTAACTGTTACGCCCAGAAAGCTTCGACGCATTCTATACATAAACCTATTATATATCAGTATTTTCGTTATTTTGGGATTACACTTTCTTAGTTTGAACAGATTTTATTTCAGAAAATTTTGCAGGTTTAAACCCGCCATTTCCATGAAAATGGCCCGTATCATCCACTCTAGCTTAAAATCATATAAACTGCTTAAATTCTTAGCCTGCGGCCGTAGCTCAGTGGTAGCGAGTGCGCTTTCTGAACTGAAACTTCTTCGATTTGTATAGTGTACAGGCTGTTGTGTGAAGTGGACAATCCGTTGTCATACAAGTGAAATACCCTTGAGTACGACGTTAAACACCAATCAAACAAACAAAGAAAGCTTACAAGCTTTGCTACAATCGTCTTATTTAGTTCTTCCTTTAGAGACAAATGGCAGAAACACTGAATGGAAGTTATTTTTGTGTCGATCTTTAATATGCCCAGCTGATTTTATTCATTGCAGCGGCTATAGTCCACGTCGTTTTATCTTCTAAAGGATGAAACAATCCAGGATGAACTGATGATCTCTCTATTTCCAAATGTCTTCCCAACACGCCGAAACGAATGATCAGGAGATGTGACTCAAATGCTCTTACCATAATATTTCCAGCAGGTAAAGATACTAGACTGTGCGCTCCTACCACCATGTGCGGAGGCGCATAATAAACATTTTAGGAGCACCGGTAACACAGAGGTACCAAATCTAGCGAACGGCTCCATTACATTCGTTTGACTGAAATTATAAGGTGCTGTATGGTATGGTCTGGCCTCTCAATACCAGATGATGTTTGCCATAGAACGGACATTGATGCTAATGATTATCCCGACTTCTGGGTCTGTTTTGATTATGAGTAGCCCGCGTCCGTGGCTTAGTGGTAGCGAGTGCGCTTCCTAAACTCAATCTGCTTCGATTTACCGTTCACCGGATCGAGTCCGCCTGTCGACCATCAGGTATATGACCGAGTCACAAGTTGTGGCTCCGGCAATCACGGGGGTGGTTTTTATGTGGTTTCCTCCCAGTTTTCCACCGTAATAAGGCTGTGTACAGTGTGAAGTGGACAATCCGTCGTCATGTAAATGAAATACCCTTGATTACCATTCACTCTTAGACGGGCCCTTTTTTTAAATCTGTTTGGGATGTACAGTTGTACTTGTTTTGTTTAAATTTTCGATAGATTCGTATATCCAAGTTTGAGCTGTGTCATATTTGGAACCATTTCTGGGTCGTCTGTGGGCCACGTTGCAACAGTTGCTGAATCTGTTATGAATGACCTTTTTACCAGCATTGTCATGCGCAAAGTTTTTTGGCTGTTTCTGAACACAACGTTTTTATCTCATTCCAGATATCGTTTTAAATCAAGAATACTGGATAACGATCTCTGGAATGAGATAGAAACGTATAGTGTCCAATACACTAAGAAGTTGTTACCCGTACCATGGAGATATAGCTGCTATACCTCCATACCCTCACCAATGCTTTCCATCTTATAATTATTATGTACTTCCGACTTCTATATACTTCTTAAAGAATATATTTACTTGGCTGATTCAGAGGTCTTTATTGTTTGTTTACATAATAATTAAAAGAAGTGCACTGAGAGAACTATTAAAGTAGGTACGAATAATACGTAGGCCTATACTAGATGATTCATCGGTGTTTCTTTTTGGTTAGGATGGTTGTGGCTTAATTTCACGGACATGATGGCGTGCCGGCCCAATGGTTGAAGGAAACCGCATTTCTCAATACCTCTAAATGACGTCTAGCCTTCTCCATTTTCTTTTGGCCATGTAATATGCCAGGTATTGGACATTATAACATGGCCAAAAGAAAATGGGAAAGGTAAGACATCATTTAGGGCTAGTTTCTCAACAACATTAGCTGCAAACAAAGACAAGACAGGACAACCATACTTGATGCAAAACAACGACTTCACAAACAGATTGGCTTTATGTTCCGCTTGACTCGGCCGAGAGCACCAACTGGGGCAACAGGAAGCACCTTTCCAACCATCCGCTATTGTTGTTTATGTAACCTAGAGATTCAGACCTCAACTTTATATGTTTAGTACATGCTACTGCATGATATATAGTCTTAGGCCTAAAACCTGGTTTTATTGTGTTCAACTAAATATCCGGACAGTTTGTGTATTTATTTGAATCAATCAAGCGTTGCATGTATTCGGTAACACTTCCACAGCTGGTTTTATTTTATTTTTTTGTCATGCGTATGTGACCGAAGGTCAATGTGTTCACTGGAGGCAAAAGGTGTTCCACAAATCTGTTACGCGGGAGTAGGCCTACTTGGTTATTATAACTTTACAGTTTGCCAGATTACCTACGTTATGGATCAGCCAATCGAAATGAGCTTGTTGCGCTCTTCACTTTTGTGATTGGTTAGGTATGGTTTCAATATGAAAATCAAGTCGGCCGCAGAATGACCTGGACATGTCGCAGTCATTTGTTGGCTATTTACGATAGATCTTATGTCATGTCACAGGCCGATGACTATAATCTCATAGAGGCAAGATTGTGTCCGTTTCAGTACCTTTTCAATTGTTTAGTCTCATTAATTAGTATATTGGTTAGATGTTGGATGCTTGGACGTGACCTAGAAAAATAAGCCCAACCTAATCCCTTATTAACATAACAGCTTTTATGTCACGCTTTTTTTAAACGGAAAAGGTACTGTGACCGTCTGTGAAATATGTTTTCTACCTGTAACTTGCTATTACTGACAAACATGTTGATTGACAGCCCGACAGACTATCGATTATTGTGGGAGGGTCTCGAGGAGAGCAATATATTCTGGCTTTTTTGTTATTATTTAATTTGTTTGAATAAATGATTTAATCAACGGATATTAACTAAATAAAGCGTAAATGTTTTGGAAATGATATATCCAAACTGGCTTGTTGCTCTATTTTTTATTTAAATTTGCTTGTATTATTTACGTCATAAGATTTTTAAATTTCCCTGATTTAACCTGGGATATATATCCCAGATTTAACTCGAGATAATTTCTATTTCTGCGTTCTCTGCTCGATAATTAGGTATGGTGTAACCGAACCCTCTCTATTAGCCTATTACCAACAAACAAAAATACAATCATAAACAGTTTTTAAATCCGTCTTATGTTTAAAAATTCAAAGAATAAAACATTTTATTTGTTTTACCATATACGATATTCGCATCATATTATATTGTGATGTCTGTAGGTTACCCATAACACAACTCGAGATTAAGGTTTATTTAGAAACTTGTCTCTGGGAGATATCTAGAACATAAGATGATTTTTCGATTTTAATTGATTTACATCCCTGTGACAGTGTGACTGCTTTTAGAAATATTATATTGTGTATGTTTTTTGGAGAACTTTGGTAAATTGGGAAGCAAGTTCTGTTGATTGACCCCTCCCATTTAGAGCCTCTCTGTCTATTTTACGCAAGCCTTGAGAGTCGCTTTCCAAGCTATTTTCTGCAGACCAAGAACAGAGTACATACAAAGGCTGGTAGTTTCATTTTTCATAGCTTTTCCGGTGTTTTACGAAGCTGATGTTATTTTCACTATAACTCACGGATATATGTGAAAATGTGACATCTTAAAAAGATTCTGCTTGCATGATATGTTGCGGTTTCACTGACCAGGGACGTTAAATTAAATATATACATCAAAACCAACGGACAGAGATTTTGTTTGTGTTTTAACGTTGAGAATTGTTGTGTTACCAAGTACTGTGAACAAGACAGGCTAAGTCATCAAGTGAAACAAAGTTTTGAGGGGAAAAAATAACAAAATGGGACAAAACCACTCGGCAGCGTACGGCGAAGACATTGAATTAGCGAAAAGCAGCGCAAGCTTGAGAAAGGAATTAGAAAAGGTAAGAAAGTTTCTTATGCCTTGAACGAAATTGCTCTTAGTAATTTGGGCAAGTTGTTGCCTTATTTTGTTAACAGTACGGTTACCCAAGATTTCGCCTGTGCCAAGGCGAGGAGTGGTTTTCTTCGGCAGTGATATATATATCACGTATCATATACACAGTTCCACGAATAAGGGATCCAAGCATTGACAGTTCCCAGTGTAATAATACATGATGGGAAATCCCACAAAAAAACTCTGCGTGCTGTAAACATACCAGCTCTATGGTTCTTGAAGGTAAGCTACTATAATTGCGAATAGGCCTACGTATCTCGTTGGATTGTATATTATACAGTCAATTTTCTTTAAAGTAGTGAGTATGAACCGTATCAGATCTGATAATATATAAATAAACGAAAAGGCCTACTACAGAGAATATAATATATTGACCAAATGTATATACCTCTCTGAATCAAATGGATAAATCCCAACAGCTTGACTGTATGTTTATTGTTACAACTGATGTCACTCTTATAGTTTATTTGTTTATTATCAATACCTCAGCACGTAGTCTATAACCACAAAACATCCTGTCTACCTGGCTCTTATTTTCAAATTTGTGACAAATATCCCTACCTGGGCCGCCCTCTGGCTACAGGTAGGTTGTTTGAAGAGTATCAATGCTGTCTTTATTAAACGCTGGAGGAAAATTAACTTTCCAACATTATGGAAACGCTTTACATCTTGGTTCTGGTAATGTCGATTTTTGTTGGAATACACCATCATATAAGTGAAATACCCTTGATCATGGCATAAAAAAAACACCAATCAATCAACTCACCTGGCTCAAAATCTTATTGGTACTAACAAATTAAAATAAACGAAAATATGGGAATTCAATTGGTAGGATATAAAGTTTTGAATTTATTTTTTTATAAGGGAAGGGAATAAAGATTTTAAAGACTGCATGGTGAAAGGCCTTTCATAGCCTGACAATAACCTATGGAAATTGAGTGACCATTCTACCAAAAAAAAAAAGAACTGGAAAAATTTGCAGCTTGGTTTCAAAATAAAAAATAAAAATGTTAAACCTTATTTCAAACCCTGTGTATATATTTCTTTATATTCTTCACATTGTTCCAAGGATGTCGAGTAATACAAAATGTATATAAGCTTGTTTATCAACTCACCTTAGTTTAGTTTATTGGGGGTGGGGAGATATATTTTATTATTTTTGTTATTAATTTATTTCTAATTTTAAAAATTATTAATTTGTTAACACAGTTACTGGCACTCATAATCGTCTATCTAATCTTGCTTGTCAACTCACCTTTATTTAGTTTTTTAGTGGGTGGGGACTATTATTTTTATTTGTTCATTTTTGTATTTAATTTATTTATTATGCGATGGTTAAAATTGATCACACGGGCCCAAGGATGTTATTTATGCTGGGAATATCAAATCTCCTTTATTTTTTATTTTTTTGTGCAGAAGGGTACAATTTTTATTATTTTATATTTTAATTATATATTTAGTAAAATCTGACATCGTTCATACAGGCACCGGGATGTTATATATGTTGGGAATATCAATTCTCCATCATTTTTTTTTTTTTTCTATAGAAGGGTACTATTTCTGTTTTTTCATTTTAAATTTTTTTATTTATTTTGAAAATTATTAAAATTATTCATACTGGCACTGTCATGTTGATAAATAAAAAATGATTAATCATTTCATGAACTGCGCTTATATTTTCTGGAATATCTGCTGATCACTGCAGTGCGATCCACACATATCCTAACCATGACTTTATCCCTGCATTCAAAATGATTTAATTGTACTAGGACTGTCTAGTATTCACTAATGCATTATTTCTGTCCTTGAATTAAAACTCTGCTTCTGTAATAGAGTGTGTATTCATGGATGGGAAATATTTTAATATGTGCTATTATATGAAATCGTTATACTGTAATTGTCCAGTGATTAAGCTTATATATAATATACTATAATTATACACAGATAATAAGATCGGCCTGCATGTGCTAGGATCTGTACATCTCCATTATATTTAAACACATATGTTGTATATACTTGAAGTGAGACATTTTCACTGTGGATGGTAGGTGTGTGCTTCTGTTAGCCCTACCATGGCAGCTGCGAATTAGTAGATAGGGAGTGCGCTTTCTAA
>JARFOD010042992.1:0-10188 GCA_031763545.1 Mopalia muscosa | reverse complement strand
CCCCCCCCCCCCCCCCCCCCCTCCACGCCAAGTAGACTGGCTGCATTCAAATATACTGATAAATTAGATTACACTGTTACATATACTTCTTCTATATGCTGCATATCCCAACTGTACGTCTTACATACTTAAGAATGTAAGGCCACTTATGCTAAACAATCTGTCGGCATTTTCTTTGATGTCTTTTATAATGGTACCTTTTACAGCCAATGCCACCTGTTGCGGTTACGAGGACGCGTGACCTTTGTCTTTGATGTTTCGAGAAACCAATCAAGGCGGCAAAACCGTGTTCAAACAATTGTCATGATCTTATATAGGACAAAACTGATTGTTATACCTTTAAAATATCAATTTAAGTTCGTTTAATTTTAAGGATCACAACTATATTTAATAGCATACAACGTTTAATTTTATATAAAGCCGGTATTAATGGTTTAGGGACTAAACCTTAAAATTTCTTGTTATATTAAATAAATACAGAAGTTACCATGTCCATAAAAAAGTTACCTATATATCATCTATTACTTTTATTTATATTTGCAAGTAAACAATTTTATTATGCATACACAGCGGTCCATGCGAATATTATAAATGACAGAGAATGATGACATTTTGTTTATAGTGAGCTTTATACGCAAGAAAACTATATGAGCCAAAATGACATAATAATCGAGATCATTGTGATAAATCTTTTTAACTGTGTATATTTAATAATGCAGAAATAGAACAAAATTGCATTTCTATATATGTTTTGAAACATTCGACGGGAACTGGCGTAACGATAAATCTGTTACTTATCCGAACCGGTTTTGCTTGGCGTGAAAATATTTGCAGTATTCATTAATTATACAGTAACGCAATTAAAAAACCAACAATGAACAATGGTCATCCCGAATCCTTTGCGAAAACATATTTATCCAAATGATAAAGCACATGAACATTGTTCATGACATAGTGTTTGTTTACAAATCAGCTTAAGTGTGCAATGTTGTTGTTTTATCAATTATATACCTATTTGATTACAATTTACCGTAAAGTCTTATTATAATAGCCTCTCTCTTTATAAATACATAGAACATTCCCCCGTAAAGCGTCAAGAAATACACAGCCAATCTTACCGATAAATCTCATTATCACCTATAGATATCTGATTAAAGTTAATCACATTTAAATAACGAACCTGAACTGTGCCTTCCTTGTTAGTAAGCTGCAAGGTCGCAGATGTTGGCTACAAGTCCTGTAAGCCAAATTAGGTCTTACGGGTAAATTCATTTTCAATATGCAAATGAAGTGTTTATTCCACGTTCAGTTGAGCCTTTTGTAAATATATAGAGGAAACTCTAAAGTGTATTTTATTCTTTTTTTCAATGCACAGCGATGGACATTTTTTTACCTATATATAAGTCAAAGGGCAAACTTGAAACAACAATACTTCCGCTTTAGTTTCCACCTATATATATATGAAATCATTTCCACGGTTTTTTCAAATTTTTCCTTTGAGGTGGAAACTACCACTAAAAGAATGAAACTGAAATGTGTCAATTTACAATCTATAGATAAAAAGTACAATGCATCTCAGAAATGTTCTATAAGAGTTCTTTAATGGAAAACATAGAGGTTCAATATGGAGACATTACAAGAAAAAACAGCTCTGGTATTGAAAAAGGGAGATTTTGACCTTACAGCCAGTATAAAAGGTCTGTATATGCAGAACGGATCCCACCAAAGCCATACCTAAGTCGATTAACCTTCAATGGCTCAATATTAGTGCCCTTTTTCTCAAGGTTGTTATATGAATGCAATACTATATATATTCCTATTTTATCCGACAGCTGGTGTAATAAACCTGCCTGTATAAAGAGTTTTGTAAACTTTAGAGGTTTTCGGTCTGTCATCTTGAACTCTTGTGGAATCTCGTAATGCGGTTCATCGAAAGCATTTCTTGTATACAATGATTCACGTCAACATCGACCTTTCTGGCATCTGGCAATTGACATTATCGCGATCTCTTCAAGAATCTCTTAATGCGTGATGTCATCAGGAATTATTCTGACATCTGGTTATTCGCTTCCAGGTGAACATTTCTGGTATCTGGTAATTCGCGTCATTAAGATCTCTTCTGGTACTTGGTAAAATTTTCGTCATCACCATCTCAGCTGGAATCTCGTAATTTGCATCATTATGAACTATTCTCGTATCAGGTGATTCGTATCATCGTTAACACTTCTGGTATTTGAAAGTTTGCTGCTATATGTTGAGTCGTGTCATAATGAACCCATCTGGCATCTGGGGATTGCATGGCTTCATAGTGAAATGTTCTCGCATTGGGCTATACGCATCGTCAGGAACTCTTCTGGTTTCCGGTGATTCGTGTCATCGTGAACCCTTCTGGTATCTGGTGTAGGCTAATTAGCTTGATCCTGAACCTATCTAACATCTAGTATAATTGCGTCATCCGTACCTTTTCTAGTATCTGGTGATTCGGGTCATCATGAACTCTTCTGGTATCTGGTAACTCGTCATGAAGAACCTTTCTTTTATATGGGGATTGGCTTCATCATGAACTCTTCTGGTATCTGGTAACTCGTCATGAAGAACCTTTCTTGTATATGGGGATTGGCTTCATCATGAACCCTTCTGGTATCTTAAGTGCTTTAGATGTATCTGGTTTAAGCTATGTAATATATATTTTGTATAATGAATATTGAAAATGTTGCGAATTATTGGAAATATTTATGTCCATTAAGATGTATGTAACATAAAGGTCTACAAAAAGCTTGAATTACAGCGATAATTACTTTGTAAATTTGCTTTCTCTATTTCGAAATTGCGAGCTGATATATATATATCGGTATATTAGTTTGTTTCTCTTAACGTCATTCGCTTATCCAAAAACATTTCCGTTTAACTTGAATGTTTTAGTTTGTATGCCGATAAATCTTTTTGGAAATTTGTTATTTTTAATTATAATAATCTTTTTTTGAATAGACTTAAGTGTCCATATTTCATATTGTGTTCAAGAATTCGTGCGATTTAATATGTTATTTTTGTTATCCAAATCCCTTTAAAGTTGTGGAGGACATCTCGCGCAACCACTGTAAAACAATCTATATATAGTTATAATGACTTAGTTTAGTGGCATTGAAAATTTGAGCTGTTAAAACCACTTATGGTTGTATGCTAATTTACTGCATTGCGTGAAGTCTTTGTTTTTACCTTGCCAGTATTCGTTGATCTCCCCCTGTCTAGGCCTATATATACAAACCAGTTTGGTCATGTTTGATTATTATGTTTTTAATTCCTTTTAATTAATAATTAAATTAAATTGGCTTTACCCCAGGATACGTATTTGTATAAACATGTTTGTATATTCAATATGATATACGGCATGGATATAATTATACCTCCGAGCATGGTAATCGAAATGATGAGAATTAGATGCTAATGCATTTTGGTTTTATACCCATGGAATAAATCGACAATGAATAACTGTTAAAATAAGAAATTAGAAAGAATAAAAACTATTGAGAAAAAAATGCATCAAGTTTCTAATTAAAGAAGTTTCTTTTTTATTTTGTAAATGAATGCGAACATGTTAAACCGTAAATTAAAAGCGAACATAAATTAAAACATAAATAAAACAATAAATTAACGATGTGAAAATTCATATGGATATTAATCTTTTCGATGGATAAGCACACGATCGGTTTTCATGTCGATACCATGCGCGATTTTTTAATGACATTCACAGAAACTAAAGTAACAGTTTTTGTTTTGTGAGCACAATTTAATAGTTTAAATCGCAATGCCAAAGTGACAGAAGTTCTTAAACTGTTAAAACAAAAACTATTGACATGTGTTAAATACGGATGTCCGTTTGACATGTAGCAATATGCAAACAAGCATGTTTGGCTGTTGGCTCACGGGACGACTGAACGACTATAATATAATGACAGCTCCAAAATACTTGCAGGTGCGGCTTGATGTGATTCTTGCTTCTTGACACCTATCAGTTGAGAAAATTTCAAAATGTAAAATCTGAACTAATTTAAAAAACGAACATTTATTTGTGTTATCTGACATGGAGAAAAACTGTAACAAGAGAATGTCATTTCGCTTCTTATTATTTGAAAACGAAATCTTGAAAACTATATGTTTCAGTTATTTTGTTTATATTTTGAGTTATTTTTGTAAAAGAAAAAAATTATATTATATTTAGATCGGGAATTTCAATTAAGGTGACTATATCTGCATGTATTTTTTTTTTCTTTCTCTTCACTAAAAGTATAAATACAAAAATTAAATCAAAATCAGCAGGCTATAACGATGATGACTGTGTCACACTATAATAGGAAGCATCCTATCAAATCTTTTGGGAATGTCATAATTTTAAATATACATTTTTTAAACCGTTAAATGTAAATAACTGATATCAATGAATATATCAAGGTAGCTAATCGTTATCGTTCTAAAATGTGGTGGAAGGGGAGGGAGGGTTGGGGAGATTCCTCCAGGTCATACCCGACCCAAGCTGATCCTAATTTCTAACTTATTGACAGCATTAACACTGCTCATCTGCTGTTTGCAGAGTGGTCTTTGTAATTGACACTTGGGATTTTTTTCTTTGTTCACGACTATGGAATTGAGATTTTGATAGTATTTCTTTGCTTAATCAAAATCTAAAGAATTCGTCAAATGCCTGCGAAATTATTTATTTCTACAACAAATTTATTTAAAAGAATCACAAAAAGCGTTGCCCGTCTTTCCAGTTTTTCTACTGTAAAATATATATATTTAAAATGCGTTTTCTTTTTGACTGACATTGGCAGACATCGGCAAATCTTTTCATATTTAGTATATTGGGTGCCATAAGTTTCTTATCTCTGTAATGGTGGTCGGAAAGTAAGAATTGGATATTAAATTCCGTTCTATCAAATAAATTAAAAACCTGAATTGCTCGCCTTCTTCACATAATTTTTAACTTTTCGTTCGACCCTAAAAACAGAACTTTTTTTATGAGGATCGAGAGCTGATAAAAGCCGATATTTACGTGCATTAGCTCGAAAGTTCTTCTTTTTAATAATTTCAGGTTATTTAATCGACGCATAAATCGTAAAAAATATATTAATAATCGTATTGGTTGAAAATTAAAGGCTGTAACGGAAATAACACCCGCATAAATGCACTTATCCCGTTTCGGTGTACAACCGACAACTTTGATTTCAGCCCAGTGTTTTATTCACACAACTTGAGCCATCCCTTTATTTTTCTCAGTGTGATGTAGAGATGTATTAGTTGTTAAACATGCTTAACGTACTAGTGCGTATCGCTTTGCCCATCTTAGAGAGGCCAGCTGCCAAGGAGCACCCCGCGGGCTACCCACCCTTTCCCCGGACCCCATCCAACAATGACAAAGGCGGGTGCCACAATGAATAACACTTGCACGCTTTTCAACCCCCCACGGGTGCCATCAACCAGCACATGGCATAATATAAAGGTGTATGTCCAATCGACGCACAAAGGGCTCCCGACAAACGTGTTCCCAGGAAAACATTACATCCATTAACCATCCAGTGCTAGTTTTACTACGACCATTTCTCGTCTGAACATTTCATGCAACGGAGCGTCACCCGTAACCTTCTTTGCTACCGGTACTAAGTGTTTCGCAAACTCAGTTCACATAGTGAAGTGCTTGCATACATTTGCATGCCAGTACGTGTGTCGTTGCTTAACTTCAGAGCATGTAACAAACTTTTTTTCATCGCGTTTTCGTCATATTCGTCAAGGACGCAAGTAATTGCTTTTTTAAACTATAGGCCTACGTGAATTTGGATTTATTGTGGGATTTTCAAACCAGATGTCTGCGGATCTTTGTGATTTTATGTCGTAATTTCATTCTGTTTCTCGAGGAAATAATAACCAACTCTATCAAGATGACAAACGACTTTGCTGAGAGTCCAATCTGGAGGAAGGTGAAAACATCTGCCCCAAGAAGGTAAGTTTATACACAAACGTTTACAAATATGGATTGATATTATTGCTCAACTTTCCCGTGTTACATAGTCAAACCACGGGTAGCCTAAAATATTTTGGTTTTGTTGAAATGTAGGTCTGTTGTAGAAATAATAAAAAGATAGATCTCCTACTAAGAAAAACAATTCCTGAATTCTGCCAATACATCTTTGACTAATTATTTCTGTCTCACTTCCCTTGTTTATTTTTTTGTCATATCCCTTATGCAGAATATGTTTATTACATTCATTCTTTAAATGTTACTTATTAGTTTGTTTTACCCAAATATAATGATACAAATTCCACCCACCGCCCCCACCACCCAAACTATGGCTTGCCCAGCTAAATAATGAGTTATCCCCCCTGATGTGATCGAAATTTCATTGGCTGATTTCTACTTCCTGTTTACATCCAGCCGCCATTTTCAATTTTCAAACGTACACAAGAAAATATGTATGTCCGTTATCGGCTTTTATGATTCGTTAAAATGTTGATTTAGAAAACTGGGAATCCTGAATTATATGCTCTCCATGAAAACAGTTAATCTTTACAATAATGAACAAGGAAAATCGGCGGTAAGTGGTTTGAATAATCAGAAATCGCTTGCTGGACAACAAAGTCCAACAACATCAACAACATGTTAACATGAAAAACTGCTTGATCCAAAAACAAACTTTGAAGCGATCGTAAAACAATGTATCTTTAGTTGAAGTGGTTATTTGACTCTACTTTTTGAAACACATCAGTGAGAATCATAATATCGTAAAACAAGCTGAATGAAACCTTCACCCTTACTTTTCTGTTTTAAGTAAACAATAAACATGAGTTTGTTGTAATTTTTTTGGTAAAATGTCCTGTTTTTTTCTTTTGAAGATTGTCTCTATCGTCAATGGATGATGAGCCAAGGAAGTCGAGGCGCCTTTCTCTCATAGGATCAGCCACATTTGATATGCCTATATTTGTAAGTTTTATAATTTTGGGCTTCTGAGTAAAAAAAAAGATTTTATTTCTGGATTAACATGTAAATGTACTGGAGCTGGTTTAGCCTTATAAATAAGACCTAGATACATCTAGTCTTAGGAGCAGGACTATGATATCTGCCATTATACAAACCCTATAAAACACGAAATCTAAAAATAACGTAAATTCAAACCATTAATATTTTTGATTGTCTGTCAAAAGTTGCCGATTTGAACCATGTAATTTAAAAGGGCAGTAATATTTCACAAGGTTTATTTTTGATGTCTTGGATGGACACTTGTCAGTTCAGCTGGATAAAAGTTATTCAGTTTACAATCACCATATGAACAAATACCGTCATCCTGAAATTCCTTACTAGTCACACCAAATTTATTAAAAATTTGTTAATTTAATCTTTCAGAAGAAACGAAAGAGGAAAGACGATGACACTTACAGTGTTCAGAGTTTGAACATTTCAATAACGGTAAGAAATCAATTTCTTTTTATTTAACTCCATGCTGTTAACTTTGCCATTTTCCATCGATAAAAAAAAGTTTCATAGCAGTGTTAAATTTCTAAAACTTTATTTTATTAATGAAGTTTAATCTTACAATGTTTATATTTGTCACTAAGCTTATATCATGCTTATCATTGCCACTTATACAAACGTAATCATTTTTCTCTATTTTTAAAATTTATTACAGAAGAAACCAAGGCGATCTTTTATGAAAGTAGCTTCCTTGGCCACCCTTTTCTCACCTGGTTCAAACAGATCGTCTAGAAGGTGTTCAGATAGTTTTGAGGTAAGCTATAATCTATCAAAAGGCCTGTGCTGTTGGGGAGAACGATCAGAATATGGTCTCCCCATGGTTATGCAAACCTAATTTATGAGGACCGATTTATACGTTTCCTAAATTGTTTGCAGTCTTCATCTAAATCAGCACTTTGCTACTGATTTTGACAAATTTGACATCCAATAATCAATGACATTGTATTTTAAAGCAATTTTGCCTTATTTATGACAAAGGCACATTTATGTATTTAGACAAATCAGCAAACCACGAGAAAGGCAAATAATAGGTTTTTGAGAATGTTTGTTTCACAACATAAGATTAATAAACAATGCAATTTCAATTTGAGAAAATAAAAACATTTTTTGTTGAAATTTTGTAGAAGTATTGGCCTGCACTGCTGATTCCTTCATATGTCAACATGCATTAGCATGCAAGAGATTGTGGTGACTGAAACAATGTTAGTAAAACAAAACAAGAATTTCACTTTAGAATAGAACGTGCAATCACCTGAAACCTGAATTCTCAAATTTGTGTCTCGATCATTTGCTGTAATTTTGTCTGAACTTATTCTTATTTTTAGCATTTCAAGATACCCAGTTCTCCAATTCCCAAACGGTCCGGCACGCCATACAAAGCTCCCAAACCAACATCTTCTAACAGAAGGCTGAGTAGGACATGGAGTGACATGATGCAAGATGGCGGAAAACGGTTCCCTTCAGTATTCAGTAACCAGGATATCAAAAGACAAGAGGTAAGCCTTACTGTTCTTTCCTAGTTGCTGTCTTTTATGTTAAAGCCTGGTTTGTCAGGACCTTGGATTGTGTCCTGTCTTGTCATGGTTTGTTGCCAGTGTTGTCAAGGTTGCTTTACTTCACCATTGGTCTGGAACACTGACATGACAGAAGCAACCTTAAATATGGCATTAAACCCAAATTAAACAACCAAATCTTTGCAATAATATGGCGGGCGGTTGGAGGGAGCTTCATGTTGCCCTGGTGCTCTGAGAGCTAAAGGGGATCAGGAAGCTGATCTGTTTGTGGCGTCTGTATTGCGTCCTGTATTTGTCCCGTCCTGTCTTTGTTTGTTGTCAGTGGTGTCTAGGGTGGTTTCCTTCACCCATTCGGCTGGCATGTCGTCATATGAGTAAAATACCCTTGAGTATGACATTAAACCCCAATCAAACAACAATCGCAATAATATAATGCATTAGAATTGTTTATTTCATCTAAAAAATGTAAACTCTATTATTTTTCAGGCCATGTATGAGTTATATCAAGGAGAAACAGATATGTTGGAGGATCTACACACAGTGCAAAATGTAAGTTGATATTAAACGAGACATTTAAAGAATTAGCAGGAGGTATATTCATGGTACTAAACAAAATTAAAAACGGCATTGTCTCAAACTCACTATATATCTGCAGGGTATTTTGATAAGTCTCCCTGTCTTCATTGCATTTGGTAAACTTGATTGGAACAAAGTGCCCTCATTGAGCTAAAACTGTGATGTCTAACTCAAAACCTAATCTGTCGCACCTTGGATTTTTGTGTGGTAGTTTATAAGACTCTTGTTGTGTATTAAGCAGGAGTAAGGAATTTAACATTTCTGTTCCATGATTTTGATGTTAAATTTCATAAAATTAACTTGTATTAAATTAAATCCTTTCTTGTTTCAGACTTATCGGGAATCAATTCGCAAGCTAAAAATCTTATCAGAAGGTGAAATTCAACAAATATTTGGGCCCATAGACACACTTGTTCCTATTCATGAAGGTAAAAATTTGCGAATTTCGTACCATTTGAATTGTAGTAGAATAACATTGTCTTGTAAGTCATAATTAACAGCATGTCATTTTTTTGGGAAATTTGGTATTCTCTTCAGGCTTTAACCAAGATAAGAAACCTGTTTTGTTGTTGTTATGTAAATGCAGAAGACCTGTAAGAAGGAAAACTATAGCTTAATGGTGTCTGTTTTACTAATGATGGACAACTAACGAGAATCTTAGTCAGTATGTTGCTCAGTTTTCAGGCCTCTTCTGTAATCTTTTCCAACAAATCGGCCCACTAAAATTGTGTGAGATAACATTTGCATTTGCCACTGCTTCGCTGATTTTTTAAATGCATAAATGTGTATTGCCCATGACCGTGGCTAAGTGGTAGCATGTGCGCTTACTCATCCTGCTTTGATGTACTGTTCACTGGATCTAGTTCACCTGTTGACCATCAGGTATATGAGTGAGTCACATGTTGTGGCTCTGGCAGTCGCTGGGGTGGTTTTTACAAGGTTTCCTCTCAGGTTTTTCACTATAATAACAGGCCTTATTTTTTCACGCGAACGCTCGTTTAGGTTACGTGGAGGTTACGCAAACGAAAATTCACGCGAACGGTCACCGTTCACGCAAGCTAAGACCATGTACACGTA
>JARFOD010042981.1:0-10189 GCA_031763545.1 Mopalia muscosa | reverse complement strand
AAAGAGGTTGCTTTCTGTTGCCCTGGTGTTCTCAGAGCTAAAGGGTAACGGGAAGCAGATTTGTTTGTGATGTTCTGCATTTTTGTCCATCGTCATATAAGTGAAATACTCTTGAGTACGCTGTTAAACATCAATCAAACAAACAAACAATCAAGATTAAGGACTACCAGTAAATGTGTGAGTCACCCGACGGAACTCCAGCAATTGCAGCGATCGTTTTAATGAGGTCCCTCCATAAAGGTTTCCTCGAATTATATTCGTGCACAGAATGAAATGGACATTTGTTTGGCTGTTTATGTAGGACGGGGATGATGATGTGAGTGAGGAAGAGAATTCAGATGAAGATACAGATGATACTATGGTGAGAATAACACTTTTTTTACTCTCCAGAAGGAACTTGGCTTGTAATAAAAAGTTAAACCCGGCATTGTATCTAGTACATAAAAAAACATAATGTTATAACCATGCAAATGGTCAGACTGCCAAAAGTTTTTGATGCTTCAATGTCTTCTGTAAGTTGTAAGGAATTAGTACAAAAAGTCAACTGCAGCTTAACAAAAAAAGCAATTAACTGATTATGTTGTTGGTGGACTGACATGCGAGTGCTGCCATTAGTGAAGAGATAAACTGCCTTGTCCTTTGAGCAAAGCAAACCTTAATAATCATAGAGTAAGAGCACAAGGGTGAAAACAGGCCTGTTATCCATGGTACTGTGATTTCAGTGTATTTGTGTTTTAAACATCATCCAACATTATTAACAAATGTTATTTGAACATTTCAGACAGCAGTGTTTATCAGCCAGGGTACAGCACGACATAAGTTAGAGTTTCTCATTGGAGATCATGTTCTGCCTTATAACATGACTGTGTATCAAGCCATCAAGCAACACGGAATAATGGTGGATAAGGATGGCAATGAGACTGACACAGATTCAGAATCTCCATTTGGTCACGCTAGTATCTGGGTCAAAACACATGTTATATGGTAAGTAAGGGGATAGTACAATGGGCCTACTTTCTTGACCATATCATGGAAGTTGATAATTAAAATTGAAACATACTTTTTCAGGCCCGGGTTTTTGTAATCTTTTCCGACATAACCTTACAATCTGTTTTGTGAGGTAACCTAACATTTGCATTTTTCCCTGGTTTGCTGATTTTTAAAATCATTAAATGTGCCTTTGTGAAAAATAAAGCAAATTTACTTTAAAATACAATCATTATTGAACAGTGGATGACAAAATTTGTCAAAATCAGTGGCTAAGTGCAAATTTAAAAACTATAAATCTTTCCACCTAAATTAAGTCTGCATAACCATAAGGATATCCGTTGTGACCCTTCTCCTTAACAGCACAGGCCCGCATGGTTTGTAAAAACAAAACTTGTTAGCAGATTCTATTTATTCATGAACCAGTCATATTCTTTCCTCTTGCGTATAAATGTCTATAAGAAAAGTAAACATTGTCTGTTTAGGTATCGGCCAGCTCTGGACACAGAAGAGAATGTTATAGCTACTAGTCCCAAAAAAACAAAATCTGAAACCAAGGCTACAAAGTCTACCGGCAGAGGAAGGAAGGACGAGTTATGGACAGGTATTTTGCCTAGATTCAATGCAATTTGTTTAACATTTTTTCATATTCTACGGTCATAGACCTCCGTCTAGCCAGCGGTTTTCATTTAAGTAAATTGAATCATATCAAAATATCTACATGTACCCAAAAACAAAACAGTTTATAAATTGAAAATAGTTATGTTTAACATCAGAAACTCGGAGCTTCCCACTGCATACTTTTAAAAGGCTGACCAAAATCAATGATAAAAAGCGATATGGTACATATGTTGTGTTCTTTTCGTAAATTTCCTTTTATTTAACAACTTATTGTAATCTCATTGAGTTTAAACTTGAGTACAAATGCAGTAATGCTAAGCAAACTAGGAAGATTTAACAGTTATTGTCCATTCCAATATGAGTATATTGGTTAAAGAAAGCTAGTTTAAGTTAATACCTGTTAAACTGTTATCATAGTTTTATTTGTCTTGGCTGTAAAATAAATATTGGATATGTATTGATTGCAGATGGTCATTGTCCTGTGATTATACCTGCCCTCAATGCATACCTGAGTGAAAAGTTACCTGCCTTTGTGACTGTAGTGGACCCATCACTAGAGGTGATCACACTTCTCCGTGTGCTAAGCTCCTTCAACAGATATTGGGATACCCTTTATGAGGTGAGCTACGTCTACATTTGAAGTGTGTAAATGAAGAATGGATTTTCCCCATGTATTATGGCTCTGTGATGTGGTCCTGACCAGGCTAAACTCTTTCATGTCGTTTGAATTCAATTCCATTAAACACAGATATCCAAATTTGAGTTTTTACTGAAGAAAATTATGGTTTTTTAAGTGTCATTTTAAATTTTGTTCATTTATGAATGCCCAATTGTTTATTTCTATCATACTTCTATCAAACATTAAAAGTGGTGTATGAATTCAGTTTTTTTTTAAAATGATATCCCAAGTCTCCAACAGATACCCATTTTGGTTAATTAAATTGGACTGCTATGAACTCCTGTAAAACACAGCAAACTTGTTCCAACAACAGATTTTGAGGATGGTTGTAAAGTGGGAGTAACTCAGCATCAGCCTCATGGTATGGTGGGACTATGATATGGTCATGCCAATATTTGCAAATTGTTACCAAAATATATTTGTCTTAAGGTCCAGCCTGCATAACTCGAAGACAGCTGTACAATAAGAGCAACATCTGAACATAAATGCTATGGGATGGTGGTCCAGTCATGCCAATTTGTACGGTTTATAGTTAGAAAATGGCTGTACTGGATATGTTAACTATGATAATTTATCCAATAACTGTTTGTTGTAGATGAAACCTATGAGCGGTGGCCCAGTGTTACCAAGCTCTCATTTCCTGAGTAGTAAGTTATCAGCGAAGGCCAATCGTCAGTTACAAGACCCTCTTATTATCATGACTGGGAACCTACCACCCTGGCTGGCAGAGATTGCAACTGCTGCGTAAGTTTGTTTTTCCCCCTCATTCATTGAAAGCTATTAAAGTACATGTAGTCACTGGGACTCTCACCTTTCGAGTCGGGTAACAAATTACCTGCTGTAAACCGGACAATTTAGTCAAGTCTGTAAAGAAATCGATGTCTCACCCTGTACTGTTGAAATACAGTCGAAAATCAGAATAAAAACTTCGTAAAAAACACATCTGACGGGTAATAATAATTTGGCAAAATCGAATTTTTGCAAAATATTATTAGGAAAAATATTTTCCTTACTGCTGTGGGGACGGGCAAAATAGACTGCATTCAACAGCATTTTGGGATTTACAAAAAGACAAGTCTTCAGCAAAAGTCATCACCTACTTTTCTAAGTACATGTATATTTTTTTTAAATTTGGAAAATTAAGTTTATGGTTATAGGGCTATATGGAAAATAATTACAAAAGTGTAATTATAACAATATTGTTATTATGTTTGCAGACCCTTTTTATTCCCATTTGAAACAAGACAGCTGTTATTTTATGCCACATCATTTGATCGTGATCGGGCTATGATGAGACTACAAGAGGCTCCAGTAGACACAGCCACTAGTGACTCCAATGAGAGAGTAGCACCAAGGCTGGATAGGAGGCGGGTTAGTAGAAATACTTTTAATTCAGTATTTGTAGTACCAAGATATGTTTTGATTTCATGTTATATCACTGGCATTTATGAGGTTTACCACAGGTACAATTTTGCTAAAGGCTGTTATGGTCCAGCATGCTAATAGTTTATGAGAGTTACTTCCCCAGAAATTTTTTTTCTGGACTGACATGCTAAAATTGTTGTAAGTAAGTTAGTGTATAAAATCTAAAAATCACGGATCTGACAAACATGTAGCATTTGAAAATCAAGGATTTGTAACTCTTTTAACTGTTACACAAATTGCACAAATTCTTATCTCTGTTTACAGATCCAAACTAACTGCGTTTTTTTTTTAAATAGACATAAATCATTTTGAGTAAAGGATGTGGAGCATGGATTCATTAAAGTTTAGCGTAATTAGTTTATTTTTTCTCCTTTTCTTTTTCAGCGTCTCGTGAGTAGAGATGATGTTTTAAAACAGGCAGAGAAAGTGATGGATGAAATTGGCAATTCTAAAGCGCTGCTGGAAATACAGTATGAAAATGAGGTATGGTAATTGGGTCCTTAATTCAGAACTTTTTGTAGCTAGAAGAATCCATTATTGGTAAAAGATGGTTTGGGTTTGATGGAGTTTCCTGTTGACCTGATACTCTTAGAGGTCATGACGGGCAGAACAAAGCCAGTCTGATGTGGCCTCCATGTCAGCCTTAGGGAATATTGCTCTTCCTGTCATTCTGAGTGGAACAGCCTAAACCCATCTCTTGTGGTGTCTATGTCACGTGGCTGCATCTTGTGATTGATGTCTTGCTTCTATTTATAACCAGTGTGTGGATTTCTTCACCCAATTTACTGCCAGGGTCACATGGGGCAATACTATGTAAACAAACCTGACATCATTGTTATTAGCATGGTATTTAAACCCACTCAAACAACTAAATGCCATTTCCATAAGAGTTTTTCTGCTTGCTTGACTAGGTTGGTACTGGCCTGGGCCCTACATTAGAGTTTTACGCCCTTGTTTCCAAAGAGTTGCAGCGCTCAGATTTAGACATGTGGAGAGGTGAAGTGGTTAAAGTGCCTACAGACAGCCAACCTTCAGGTATTCTAAACTATATTTAAAACATTATGTTAAAAAAACATACAAATAAATCATCATGACAATAATGAAAACACCTGTCTTACTGCAGGGAAAGTGACCACTTACCAGTGATCAGCTACTGGTCATCTGTGTGGCCATTGTCCCAATATAAAATTAGCAGGTTCTTTTGCTTGATCGAGGCCTAGTACTTAGCATGTGCGCTTACTTATCCTATTTTGATATACTGTTTATCGGATCAAGTCATCTGTTAATCATCAGGTGTACTTATGTGTCATAATTTGGCTCCGGCAAGTTTACGACTGTTATTAGACAAGGAACTGTGAAACGAACAATTCTTCCTCATATAAGTGAAGTGCCCTTGAGTACAAAGTTCAGACAAACTAAACATTTGCTTGAAAACTGTTAGTAGTAGAATTGAAATGAATAGTAGACCGCCAAATGCTACCCTAAACAGATGTGGCTCACTGGTATGCGTGTCAGACTTCTGATCCCCCTTAGATGTACAGCTTACAGGTTCAAGTCTTCTTGGACTTCAGGTATGAGGTTATCACTGGAGGGGACTCCAGCAGGTTTCCCACAGTATTCATGTAAGAAAGGAGGAATAAGTGAAATAATCTTGGGTATGATGATAAACCCCAATCAAACGGACAAACCAAAAAGCAGCATTGTCCACCATGAAAAGGACACACTTGTTCCTGAATCAGGACCACCTAATTAATATGTTATTTTTGCTGTTCATTTCTTTAGATAAATCTTCCAAATCATTTATTCACTCTGAATTGGGCCTGTTCCCTTCATCACTGGGAAGAAATGCTAAAGCTGCTGCAGTTAACAAGGCCAAAACTAAATTTAAATTCATTGGTAAATTTATGGCAAAAGCTGTGATGGATTCAAGAATGGTGAGTAATATTAAAATAACCTCCTTTTTCTCTGTTTTAAGCTAAAGTGCAATTTGTTTATACACCAACTGGCAAAACCAGTGCCTTATCAATGTGACTGTGGTCATTTTTCTGGGCAAGCTTTTAGTCTTAAAGCACTTTTCAACCCCAAAGTGTGAGTGATATGACCGAAGTTCATAAAGTTTCTATAAATTTATGACTTTTTGTAAATAGTTATTGTACATAAAGCTAGATGTTCAACTCTAATTAGTAAAACACTGACCTGGTCAGCAGGAGTGCCATGGTATTTTATGAACTGACCTGTATATTTGTTATAGCTTGACATTCCTCTAAGCCCTGTGTTCTACAAGTGGATGTTAGGTCAAGAACACAGTCTAACAGCCCGTGATCTTCAGCACATAGACCCTGTCCTCGCCAAGTCTTTCTCTCAACTGGAGGCTATCGTTAGGCAGAAGAAAAGGATAGAGGCTGATAAGTCACATGTAAGTCAGATCTCTTCCCATCAGGTTTTCACAACTCATATTGTTTAAAAACACACATTTATTATCCCTTTCCTAAATGCTTTTGGATATATGCTTCCATTCGTCGGTCCATCATTCTATAATAATTAAGATTTCTGGATGTCTTTTTTTAAAGCATTGTTTAAAGTGTTGTTCTAGTTTCTGGTGGGCTGTTACTCTGAAAGTATACCGAAAGTAGAAATCAGGTTTACGTGTTGTCATGTAGGCATTTTAAGCAGAGTTCTGTGACTGTACTTTGTTGCTCAAACTGAGCAAAAAAAGATATTAAGTGTATGCTGCTTTTAACACAAACACCTGTGCTAACGAACAACAGAATTGTAACTAGCCCTAAATAGTAGCATTTTGAATGGTTATTAATTATGGTCAGTAAGGGACTCTAATAAACAAAACTTGAGAGGTTACGGCATTTGTGGCTCACATACACATTTCGAGTTATTGTATGCGCACCTTTTCATGGATAGCCTTCGGGCTAATGTTGTGTTGGCTTACTTGATTCTCTCATTTCTGAAATATGAAGTGCTCTAGTTTTCAACATTTCCTCTTTTATTGACTGTAAGCACTGGGCTCCCTGGTTCAACATATATGGATATTTAGAACACAACACAATATTTACTTACAATAAACAGTCCTGTTACATAGTGATCATTTTGTTGCGAACAAAGATTTCCGGTTTAACCAAAGAGTTCTGAATGATAATGTGTTATTATTTGACAGACTGAGGAGAGTCGTTGTCTGGCCCTCACAAGCCTCACCATGGATGGAGCTACTGTAGAGGATCTCGACTTAGATTTTACTCTGCCGGGTGCATCACTTGTCGAGTTAAAAAAAGGAGGCAAAGATATCAGTGTGACGTTAGACAATCTCGAAGAATACCTCAAGGTAAAACAACTTCTCATGCTCTTGTGTGTTTTTTCTGCTGGTATTTTTTTTTTTTTTTTGGGTTTACTTCCATACAAAGACAAGTTGTTTATTTATTTTCTGCTAACTTTATTCACTCTCTCGAGATTATTATCAAGAGTTATGATGGTTCCTGCACAATAATACACAATAATGTAATTGGTAGAAGAAAAACATGTTCAAGTGCTCTAGTGTACAGGATCATCACTCCTGTTTGGTCCGCTAAATAAACACCTGGGGCTCGTTCTACAAAGCTGTCGCAACTTGCGCCAGGCGTAAGACTTACGCCAGCACTTGCGCTTTTTATGCGTTTCCAGTGTGCTATGTTACGTGATGAAAACCTTATCTTACACGTCAAATAATTTAAGGACACGTCATTTGGAGCAACAAACATAACAACAAATTTCTTACGCGAGCATTTTTTTTTTCAAGCTTAAGTAATTAACATAAATTGAAGTGAGATAAAAATTTACACGTGAAATAATAAATAAAGAAAATGTCTTTCTTTGAAATCAGGGGATTTGATTGGTTGGTTTAACACCTTGTCATTTTTCACGTAATATAAAGTCGACTTAAAACGCCCTTGGCCAACAATACTAACCAACTGAGCTACAAGGCATTTCATCTAGGGAAAGGCGACCAATCTTTCTCTACATCAAGCGAGTATTAATGTAGACTATTAGTACAGGTACTTAAAATAGGAGCGATAACTCTGGGGAGAAAGAGATAGGGAGGAAGGAAGGGTACATAGCTGCCGATACCAACAGCACAAAAAAACACAATCAAGGATTTAATGCAGATATCGCGTCAGCCAGCATATATACTAATCGATATCATTTGTTGCGGATGCCTGTTTAAAGAGTACCTTGCCACCTTGTTTATCGTTAACATAATCTTGTATTGATTCGCCGGCGTAGTTGACATTTATGCTAGTATACAGTTAATGCTGTAGTTAACAATGCAATGGGGGTCAGGGCTGGATAACGTCGATACATATATACACGTGCTATAGATGTAGACTTAAATGACGTCCTACCTGTCCACATTTCCTTGTGGTTATTTTAGCTGTCAGGTATCAACGCCATAAAGACATGCCCTTAATTTCAACAAGGAACGTAGGAACTTTACAGCACTGCCTTCGATCTGGTCGTAAAATAAAATTTTCTAGGCAGTTCCCCTCCTCAAAATCATATCGCCCTCTGGCTAAGGGCAGTTTTTTTAAAAGAGAATGTTGTCTTAACTTTAGCACTGGGGCGAAATTAACTTTCCAAAATTATGGAAACGTGGTTGTGCTAGTGTCTATTATTGTTGGAATACTCCGCCGTCATATAAGTGAAATACGCTTAAGTACGGCGTAAACACCTTGCAATCAATCAAAATCATATCCATTGGTGTCTGGTGACATAAGGTTTCTGTAACAGCAATTTCAATTGTTACAATGTGTAACACGTCTTGTTGAGTAATATTTGTTATCCAAACTACACAGAAACAAAGGATGTTCAAACGGAATAAGCGTTAAAAAATATCAGCTGATTGACCGTAAGGTTTGATTTTATATTTATAGCTTCATACCTGCACTGATCAATTACCGCTTATATATAATTTACAATTTTGTCAAGCAACCAGCTATAAATGTTCTCGCCCCATCTCTGTCAACCTATTCCATAACCATGTGTCAGTTCACAGCAATCTGATACATGTCCCATGGTCAGGATCGGTGTCGCCGAGTTAAGGGCCAATGGAATCGGGTACACACGATCGAAATCTCAAGCTGCAGTTGAAGAGGCTAGCACTTCTGCCTAACACATGCAGTGTTATATATCTACATAAATAGCTATATAGAGAAAACTGAAATAAAATATGAACATGTATGCAGTGATGTCTCTCGAGTAAAGGTTGCCAATCTTTGCATAAGCTAAGCTTAAACAAGGGACCCCAACGTAGCTTATTTCAATCTACATCGTACATACAATTTTCGTTGTTACTTGAGTAAAAACAAAATTCAAAAGTTCTGGCAAAGGGTAATTTGGGTATTTTAAAAATAGGGAAAAATAAAATGTTTTTGCATCGATTCGTTTGTTTGATTTTGACTTAACGCCGTACTCAAGGTTATTTCACTGGCATTCTATGCATGGTGGCGGCTAAATGGGCAAAGGAAATAACCCTCAACGCCACTGGCAACAAACAAACACAGAACAGGACGACTGTATAGAATGTAGTTAGAATACATCACAAACAGATCGGCTTCACGTTGCCCTTTACATGTGAGAGCATCAAGGCAACAGGAAGCTCTCTCCCAACCCTTGGCTGATTGCCTCTTCAATCGAGCGGACATGGAACCCTTGGTAGACAGGCCACGATCCTACACTCATGCAGCTATAGAAAGTCACGATCGAATGGCGGGAATGTTCTCCCTCGAATAGAACGCAACCTGACGTAAATTATGTTATAAAATTTACTTTTTATCCGTTGACACATTTCATTACAGATCATAAAGGCAATCAATTACCGAAAACAGTTTAGTTGATCATTTAATTTAATTAAAGGCTTATTATGTATAAACAAAGGAACAGGGATTCACCGTTGAGGTACAACGAAACATTAGTGAGTTATAACAAGATAACGATGGTGTTTTATATTAAACTTACCAAATAGATAGTTGGCTTTTTTATTACTGATGTATGATGTCGCAGGAATAAAATGATAATTTTACAAACAAACAAAATCTATTATGACTAGAATTTGTTAAAATTAACATAAGGTCGGTTTCCAGCCCAATGCCTCTTCTCACCGAATTAATCTTGAAATTGTGTAATAGAATGCTTGTCATATTTTTGTAATCAATAGGGGCAAGGGTGAACGTCTGGTTTGGAGCGTTTTGGCTCTTGCCAAATAACAAAGGAACTGAATATGGAAATACGTAAAATACATAGAAAGAGTAAAAACTTGGGCAAATCTTGGCTAATGCATCAGACAGAATGTAATAATTGACCTGTACTCAATATATCGCACATCGCTATGATAGTGTGGCATTCGACAAAATTTGCTTTGAGGTGACTGCTGAAATCGTGGGGTTTTTTTTTATCTAGGATTTGCAGCAAATACCGGCAATTAATGCAAAGCCT
>JARFOD010042970.1:0-10189 GCA_031763545.1 Mopalia muscosa | reverse complement strand
ATAAACCTGGTAACTGACAGATGACTATACCATAAACCTGTTAACTGACACATGATTCAACCATAAACCTGATAACTGACACAACAGTGTACCATAAACCTGATAACTGACAAATGACCATACTATAAACCTGATAACTGACACATGACTACACCATAAACCTGATAACTGACACATGACTACACCATAAACCTGATAACTGACACATGAATATACAATAAACTTAATAACTGACACATGACTATACCATAAACCTGATAACTGAGACATGACTACACCATAAACCTGGTAACTGACACATGACTACACCATAAACCTTATAGCTGACACAGCTGTTGATTCAAAGGGGTTTTCTACTTTGAAAACTTTAATTTTGAACTTCGAATTTAAAACAAATACGGCGATGTTCGAATGAAGTTCGCATTGGAAGCGCTCGGAATGTTATTTCAAGTAATTTAATGTGAAGAATAAACCCTAGGGGCCAGCATGAACCTCTAAAAAACTTAAGTCATAGGGTACATATCCATTGTTCAAAGAGCCAGTACTTCACTGGTGATTGAAGTCATGTGTGCATTTCGACAACCTAACGAATAATCAATAACACCCGCCGCCGGGGCTTGAGTCTGGATTAAGGATGTACTTTTGATCCCGGTCGTATTTGCTACTGTACCCCCAACTTGAAAGGAACTAGAAGGCATTAGTAAATCAAGGATGTCTCGTATCGCCTTCCATATCGTGGTTTAATTATACCCCTTGAGCGTAGCATAACAAACAGAGCGTTCCATGTACGGTTGTAACCCCTTAGCTTTAAGAGCAAAATGACGGTCCCTGTCAACCACCCGCCGATGGCGACCTTACTCGATCTTACTCCGCAAAGAGCTTTTGAATCAGTGAGCCAATTTACAAGTATATAAAACTCATTTGTGTTATTGTACGTCGGCCGGTACCTCCTCCTAGTTAGCCTCACGCTATTAATAGTACCCAGGCTTTGAGCATTTGTATAACTGAACAACACAGATAGCGTATGAGCTGCTGATCGAATTGTGTTCACAAACCAGTCAGTCGACTGATACGTTCTATTGCATTGAAGGGAAAGCAGCTGAAATGATTTATTTTGTTGTGTTCTCTAACCAGTGCATATGAAGAATACGCTAACGGATAGTAATCATCACGTAGGCGCTATCTGCTGTGTATAACATTCTCAAGGGCTGCAAGTACCACAGACTTCGTTCAACATTAGACCTGCAGTGGTAGGGCTGCTTCCGGTGTTTCTCAGCGAGTACTGCATATATTCGACAGCGATCAGAGGGCTACTGTCTTTCTCGTGTCACCCATGTTATGACTATATGCTCTGCGTAGTGTGACGTCTGACTGTCACTATATTCATTGACGGTGATTCCCCGAACGTGTCCAAAAACTTAGGCAGTACGCTTGAGGTGAAGCGGGGAAAGGGCAGTTCCGGTTGGTTGAATTACAGGCTATTGGTTACAGTTTATTGGTTCTGCACAGTCTTGAAGTAGCACACACACGACTCATCAACTAGACTGCCTTTTAAAAAAGATCAATACTCAGTTCTCAGTTCAAGCAAAATATGTGCAGTAAATAACAAGATTTGGCTAATTAAAGATTTTAAATCTATGTCCTATATATAGGCCTAGTCAAATTTGACAAATTTCTGAGTTTAACGAACAGCTTCCCGATATCCATTGACCCAACAAGATTTAAGTATGAGGAACCAAAGCCGGGAAGCCTCGTCCAAAGAATCCAGCCATTATAAAGTCGTTCCGGTGTCGACCATCCTCATCAGACTATCTCTGACAGCGATTGGAATTGCAGTTGGGACTTACTTTACATTCCATAATCTTCCTAAGCTTCATCCGCGGATCGAGTCCTGGCAGGCTAAGGTGATGTACGCATTTCGCTGGCAACTATTTTCTTTCTTTGGTTTAGTGATCGGTATAGTGTTTGTGTCTTTTGTGCGACTTTTCACGCCGGCGATGAATCCGATGGACCCACGTGGCGAGCAGTATGTCAAGATGTACGTGAATTGCCTACAGAATACGCTAGAGCAGTTGATTATAAACGTACCAGCTCAGCTTATCCTAGCTAGTTACTTGGATTCAGATAATCTGCGGATGATCCCAATCATGGTTGCCCTATTCGTCGGTGGTAGGTTAGCTTTCTGGCTCGGATACCCCATATACAGATCCTATGGATTTGCAGTAACATTTTTCCCAACGTTTATTGCTTATATCCTCAACTTTGTCTTTTTTCTTCAGGCAGGGTCCACTTTTCAGTTGACTGAAAAATAAGGTAACAATAGAAGCGTAGGCTTACGAATGTTCGGTTCCTAACAGCTAACAATTGTCAGTTTCCACCGATGGACAGAATTGGTATACTATACCAAAAATAAATGTAACATTTTGTCTTCTGTATCAACTTCTGTGTTTCATATTCAACTTATACAAATGTAGCCCTGTCCAGAGCTAATGGGCTGAGGTTACCCATGTGTCATACTGTATCTGGAGACTGCCAACGGCTGCACTCGACTTCCGTTCTCTTTGAAATAAATTGTGCACATTTTGTGTTTTTATAACATGTTATAATTAAAAGTGTTGTCTTATATCTTGTTAGGCGCCAAAGGTGGTTTCCATCTCTCCCAAGGTTCGTGTTAAAAACAATTGTTATAGTACGATTACAGAATCCCCAATCAGAAAACATTTACTTATCTTTCAATCATTCAGTTGACAGTGGATGGGAGTGAGCTTCCCATGGCCCAGGGGTACTCAGAGGAGTCAGAGCTAAGGGGCAACACGATATCGATTTGTTCGTGATGTTTATGTATGTACTGCGAGTGTTCTGTTTTCGTGTTGTCATTGTTTGCTGCCAGTGCGAGGCATAGTGTTAGCCAGAGGGATATCTGGGTGTCTGGTGTCTTTGAGACACACAAGAAGTCACGTGAGACACCCTGTTTTAGTCAAATTTTACATGGGAAAGATAGGGGGACAGTAAAAAGAGACAATGATTTCTGTTAAAATGGTGGATATGAGAGATCTTCTCCTCGATTTCTGACAAAAAGTATGGTGCGAGGGTCGTTTTGGTTCCCTTTGCCTATTGAGGTGTCGGGACGTCATGTGAGTGAAATAAATTAAAGTTCGGCGATGAACCCCAGCCAAACAAGCAAACGAACAAATAGCAAGGGAATAATACTCACCCATTATAATGTCTGAGCTGGAGAGAATTTACACTTATATAATGGCTGTGATAAAATGGCATTAACATTACATAGGTGTGTTGAAAGTTTGGTTTATATTTCGAAACATGTCAAATAATTCATAATGGATATATAAAAAACATAAATGTATATACAGTTCCACGTTGACAGAGGGATGTCTCATGGTCAAGGTAATCACTCGAGAGTCAAAGGTTCTCATTGACTTTAATCTCGATATGTTATTTGAATTTGGGTTAAATTGATGAGCTTTGTAGAATCTACGAAATTGTCCTTCACGAAATGGTCCTTCAGGAAATGGCCCTTCACAAAAAAAGTATAATAAAATATTAGATATAAAGATCTCTTAACTGATTTCTACTATTTCTATTTCTGCGTTTTGGTCAAATTTGCCGTTGTCCGTCGATCTGATGCAACAAGCATACAAAAACTGTTTACTCCCACCTGCCTACATGTCAATAGAAAAAAATTAACATAAGCTGTACAAGCGAGATTTATTGTCCTCTTTTATAATGGGAGTCTCGTAATGTTCCATTGAATACGGTCCTCTGACTTCAAAACGTGTAAAAGCTCCACTATCACGAATGTTCTGACGTCAGAGGACCGCTTTGCAAAGATAAAATTACCTCCCTTGCCAACTTCCGGAGACTCCCATTAGACAGACAAAGAATCATGTGACCATTCAGCAATAATTTCGATGAAACTCGAATGAAGGTGATGCAGTTAAAAAGGCATTCGTGAAAAAGGAACTTTCTGGTTTTGGCAGTATTCTTTTGAGTATGATATCGCTGAACGGCGGCATATGCTCACCAATTTGCATTTGACAAATGTATAGGGACAATAAAAATATTACAAAATACATATGACTAAGTAACAAGCTATTATCCGACATGGAAAGAAAACATTAACAAAAGAACATTACCTTGCGACGCGATGTAACTTATGTCACCATGAGCACCCTGGGAATTAAAATAAATATTAAAGGGTTAAATTCCATTTACGCCAATAGACAAAGGGACGTAACTCTGTTGTCGCAGTGTACTTAACGAAACAGGGCAGTTGTTTCTCAAACAGGTACATGTGTTCTGATAGGTTACTCATAAAACGGGACCATCTTGTGAAGCGATAGTCGGTAAATTACCGAACATTGTGAAGTAATATATTCAGAACTAAGGGAAAAAACAAAAAAGCCATGCAAAAATCAATTTTGAAGTAAATTGATTTTTCTGTAATGTGGATAAGGGCAGAGCTTGATCTAAGGATTTCCTGGGACGATATTAATAGCGAGGTTTGATTTTAAAGTTGCCTTCTGCGTTTAAAAGCTAGATGGCACTTGATGGATACGAAATGAGGTAGATCTGACAATAGTACATGTATATTGGCTATTTTCTTCTTGGGTGACGATTTCAAAGTTATACCATTACGTGCCTGAAATTAAAATCGCAAAAATATTATTCAAATCCATATTAATGAAAGTCATACACTTTTATATATGTATCACTGTTGGACATCCAATAAAAATATGGCTGTGTAAAGAAATTCCAGATATAAACTTAACTAAAATCCCCACAAAATATGCCTGGCTCGATTAAAATATTTTGGCTGAAGTTTCGATGGCATTTCCTTTCAGAACTAAAGGACAGCTCAAAGCTGTTTTGATCATAGTCATTGTGTATTACGTCCTGTGACTGTCCTGTATTGTGTTTTTGTGTTGCCTGTGGTATCTGTGGGGGTTCCCGTCACTCATGGAGCTGGTATGCTGTAATTTGAGTGAAATACCCTTATTTCAGCATCAAACCAAAATCAAACAAACAACTCAAGTAATTTGCCCGAAACATGTTGTTCTTGAAACCCGACATTTAATCAGGATTCAGGAAGTGGCCTTTCTATATTATTCTTCAGCACAGCTGTAGTGTATAGTAATTAAATAACACAGATTATCAACAAGATATAGATCATTTCAGTTATTCTAGATTGTTATATAATAATGTTAGTATTACAGCGGGCGTGGTTTACTTAGGCATTTGCTCTAGCTAAGGGACTGGATATAATAATGCGTTACTTGATAGATAATTATGTCAACGAAAAAAGTGGGTTGTGAAAATGGTTTGACTTTAAATTGATTGACTGATCGATTGATTGATTGATTGATTGGTTGATTGATTGAGCGATTGATTGAGCGATTGATTGATTGGTCGGTTGGTGTAATCCAACAAAAAATGACACTAGCACAGCCAGGATGTGAAGAGTTTCGATATTGTTGGAAAGTTAATATTCCTCCATAATTAAGTAACGACAGCATTGCTACTCCTCAAACAATCTGCCCTGAGACAGAGGGCGATTTGTATTTAAAACGTAAACAGTTCTAGCAATGGCCGAATGTCTTCGAAAGTGCGGGGAATTTTATCTTTGTTCATACTCGTCAGACCTCTAGCCAATGCAAAAGAGATATATCGGTCAGAATACTATTTTTGGGTGACGTCAAAGAGGGAAAGGATGACAGTTAAACACACAGATCACGTGTTATTATAGTAGAGAAAAAGTTGTCCTCATTCCACAGATCATATACATGTATACATAAACAGAATAAAGCCACTATAAATGGTTTTGTTCACATTAAAAAATGTAGGACTTTGTTTCCTTGAATCGGCTGGTAGTATTATGCGTTATGAATTCCGCATGGTAGGCCGAACTTGGCAAGTATGTCTAATTGCCTGTGCCTAATTGTGGAAACAAAAAAAAATTGTTAACAATAACTAAATCTTGGGCGGTCTATTGCTTTACTGTTCAAAATGCACATGATGGTAAGAATAGGGGCCACCGGTAAGTCACGTAATGTGACGAGATATTGATCGATTCTACTTCCGGTTACATAGTCTGTATTTTTCTCTTGTTTGAATATCATACGAAAAATTGAGTAGATGACAGCTCTTTTATTCAGATCTGACGGCATCCGCCAACAAAAAAAAAAAAAGATTCCATTCTGAATGACAGTTCTACTGAGCCTTTTTTTTCGAGGAAACACCGGGAAGTCCTGTAAACGAACAAGAACCACATAGCCTGTGGTGATAAGCTATTATGTTAATTTCAGTGAAAAAATGTGAGGTCAGGAACAAACGAACAAGAATTATGTAGTCTGTGAAAAGATAATGTATGATATGATATAGTAAAAAAAAAAGACCGGGTTATGCTTACATTTAAATACACTCACCGTGATGTAAGACGCATTTATGAAGTCAGAACCTGGTTGATTTTCAATCTCCTGCAAACAAACTCGATTGTAGTTGTCTAAATAAAAAAAAAAAAAAAAAAAAAAAAATCTAAAACAACTCAGACATCCATATAGAGAATATAAGCAAATTAGAACGGAAAATCTGTCATAATACTATTAATATTGATATAAACTGTAGCTAAAACTTGGTATGGTTCAATTCAATTTACTTAAGGAACATTATTTAATTTCAATACAAAATAGGCCATTAGCCGCCAATGGCAAGCCGTTCTATGACCGCTACCTTTATTTTACATACATGTATGTGTCGAATTAGTTTTTCTTTTATTTTACTTATGTTGAAAATATTTTCACTTATATGAAAAATTATTTCACATATATTTAGACTAAAAATTTTTCTTGCATAGAATTGTATGTAGAATTGTTATCAATATATGTTGAAATATTTTCAACATATTTGAAATTCTTGTCCATATCAGTAAATTAAAACACAAAAATCTAACTATTTCATATATGTAGAGAATAATTTCACTGATGTAAAATAAACTTTTATTTTCCATATGTTTAAAAGAGTTCTGCTTATTAAAAAAACTGAGAAATAATTTATCCCCACAGCAAGAGACCGTATCCAACCTTCATTTGTGCTCCTATCGTCTTTGTGTAGACTTTCAAGCCAAATGCAAGGACGACAGGAACATGCTGTGTATGTTTAGCCTCAGCTGGGCACACTCCATACCCAAGTTGATCAATAAATGGTCCACTGTAGCGAAATTACATAAATAACAAAGCAAAGCGCAGACATGACCTACAAGTTATATACGGGTCGAACTCTCACATATATTTACAGTCAACAAAACAAAGCCATGCATTTTATTATGGAAAATGCCAATTAAGATGACAAATAAAGAGAGAATATTACATTAAAAGACGTTTTTTTTATTGTAGTCTACATCATTTTATTTCCCGACACATCAGACGTAGTAAGCTACGCAATGCTCTCTACAGACACGGCTGCAATTGTAGGCCTATAAAACAAATGTAGTTTCCCTGATTTATTATTTGTATTAAAAAAAAAAAATTTTTTTTTTGCGAAAACAGATGGTGGATGTCCTTCTGATCAGATTGTACTTTTGGGCAATTTCATTGCCACTAAATACAGGCTATACATTGGATTGGACTCAACCAAGTATGTAATTGAGGTCGTGGATGCCTTTATTGTACTCACCTTTTTATTTTACATAAATAAAAAAACTATTTCCACATATGTTCGATTTTTCATTTATTTTACATATGTGGACAAGAATTTTACATTTGTGAAAAAGAATTTCACATCTGTGGAAAATAATTCAACATGTGTAGAATAAAGAAGTGATAAAATGGCTTGCTACAGTCACCACTAATTAAAGCTGCATGCTATATTATATAATAAGTCATAAAATTGTCGCCTTGAAGGAAATCGAAAACGTCTATATCAGTGATACAAGTTCACATTTACTCTAGATTTACTCAAAAAAACAGATTAAAGCATTCACTAATTTATGGGCGTTATGAAGGCTCTTATGTATTTTATTTTTGTATAGTAGTACAGCCAGCTCGGTCATAAAACATGTACCATTTTGAATGTGTATATGTATTAATATTCGTTAAAACGGCGTAAATTGTGCGGTCGTAGCAAGGCCAATTACGGCTGTGTAAATACACAGGGGCTATGCTTTGATGTCATTCAGCTGTAGATCAATCCAATTCCCTTTTTAAAGATACCAGCCACCCAAATCAAACAAACAAAAAGTAATTAAATAGTTAAAATACTAACAAGTTTAATAATTTTAATTGAATAAAATTGTTTAATTTTATGTTGATCTACGTAACATATTTTAGTTTAATGTGACTAGCTTTTTGTAGAAGTAGTTCCTTTTCGTCACTTCCTGGCAAAACAGTATAATGGTGCAGGTTTGTCGCAAAGTTCCCAGTCTACATTAAAAAGCTATGTGGTACTTGATTGTTACAAAATGAGCTAAATAGAGCATGTAAGCCACGTCATGTGATCTCCGATATTTAACGTTATTCGCCCAACAACTTATTACCTCTTCCATTCTTCATATTTCCTGCATTAATAGAAAGTTTAAAAAAGGGGGACAACTCTCCATTCCAATCCTTCAAACTACGCCCAACAGCAAAATAAAGAAGAAAAAAAATCAACGGCTCTGAAGGCTAATACTACATTTTGTACCTGAGACATATTTACTTTCCAAGTTGGTGCATAGAGGGACAGTGTCCATCGCTGTCATATATAAGAAACTAACCTTGACTGAATATACATAAACTACAGTATAAAAATCAATGTATCTAGATACATACAGGGTACAATTTCTCGGTAGCGACATTTCCCTTTGTTTTCGGGTAGATTGGCTGCTTCAGTAGTATACATCAGTTCTTGTGGTAGAGCCTAAATGACATAAAGTATAGAATAAAAAAAAGTTCTTCATAATATTTTTAGTTTATTTATTTCAAATTGGTACATACTTAGATGTAATTGATGGCAAGTAAGGGGCAAGGTGCAATTTGGATAAAGGCCTCGACTCATTAGGCCAACATTCCCCCTAGATTTGTCACTTTCGACAGAATGCTTGGGTCCAATCCATCGTTTAAAGCTATGGAAATGACAAATTGCTACATATTACCAGTGTCATCCCTCGGCTTAATCAACAAGAGGCTTCGAGATCAACGGGCTAAACTTCATGAGATTAATACCACTGTGGTATCACCAAAAGGCTAGGCTCAACCGGAAGTTTATTTGCCAGCGTATGCCCTTTATTCCTTACATTTAAAGTAGGGGAAAGCAAATCCAGCTTATATTGTGTACATGTATGTTACACCGTTTTAGCCACACATATGGATGTCAGCTATTTATTAAACTATGACGTAAATATACATGACAAAACTGGGTTGAATAATTGTTTCGTCATACGGATGGGTGACGCCAAGTTTAACCAAAACATAATGCTCTTCCGCAAGTAATATATACATTATTACGCAAATCTAGAAGAGGCAGAAATCCGTGAAGAAGGGCTAATTCTTCCCTTCGAATAAATTGTTATCATTTTTTCAAGTAGGAATATTTTGTAAAAAATTCTTCAAAACTGACAAAAATTTACGCCACGGTTATATTGAGAGGATAACGTCATGGTAAAAACATCAAGCTATTCCCCAAGGGAGATAATAATTCTCTTTACATTAAAAAAAATATATATAGGTCATCAGTTACCGATGTATTTAACCGTACTAAATTGAAAATTGGGGGAGATTTGTAAATTTTCCTCACACTTTGAAACTATTCCAAGTAGGATATTTATCGCACAGGATGTGTCCTTTTAGACCATGTCCATCAGGGCGAGTTACATTTTCCCTTTTTCAGACAAACCAAGCACATGTCAGATTGCTTTGCTAAGCGCCCATTTTGACAAAGAGTACATCGTGTACCGGAATCCAAAGAGGTAATAGTGTAAAGTCTATACACAGCAAGAACTATGTTTATTAGTTGATTTAAACAAAAACTTATCACACTTGCAACAACTATCCTTTGATGTCCGGGGAGATGTAAACAGAATATTCGAGAACTTCTGAATTAAACTGGTATTGGACTTATTATGGGATAACACTTTCTTAGTTAGAACATATACCTGTTCAGAAAATTTTGCAGGTTGAAACCCGTCCGGGAATCGAAC
>JARFOD010042959.1:0-10189 GCA_031763545.1 Mopalia muscosa | reverse complement strand
TACGCCGTGCTTAAGAGTATTTCACTTATATGACTGGGGTTTATTCCAACCATAATTGACACAAGCATAGTCAAGATGTGAAGGGTTTCCATAATGTTGGAAAGTTAATTTTCCTCCAGAGCTAACTAAAGTCAGCATTGGTACTCTTCAGATCAAAACAAACAAACTTCCTATAGGCAGAAGGCAAATTCAGTTGAACCGCTCGTTGAAGAGGCACCGAGTGCTTTGTATTGCCGGATACGCCGTTATCCAATCAGATGACTGATATGCGAAGAATCTTCAACAGCATGTGACTGCTACCTAGCTTCGGTAGACCCCTGGCGGCAGAACAAGGCAATCCAGCGATTAGCCCACTGATAACATCATATGGTTCAAATAAATCAACAAGTGAAAAACTACTCTATTGTTCGCTCTCGTTAAATATCTTTTTAAATCTTTTGATTGTTACAGAAAACGCTTTATAAATATTGTTGTGTTTATCTGTGTAGACTACATTTGTAAGTCACGCGAATAATTATTTCAAAAAAACTTTAAACTGAGTTTTTTTAAAAATCTAATTTTTTTTTTCATTTGAATTTTGCCAAATTTGGCCGAATGTGGAAAAATATAATTGTGTCCAGTTTGAACCAGTAACCTAGTTACACCAAACCTAAACCTAACCTATTTAATAGGGCATGCATGATGAAGATTTTAAAGCTCCAAATCTAAACCAAGTCCGGGTCACTATAGATCTTAAATGAGACTAAGTTCTGGTCTCTGATACGGTAGGCCTACGTACCTGTTATGATACCAAATGTAACATACAACACAGGTAAGTCTGCTACAAATGAACTAGCCAGAATGCCGGCTGTTGACAGGATACCCCCTAACATTGTACATATCCGAGGTCCAACCCTGTCTACAATTAGTCCCACGATCAAGCCTGAATAAAACAAAACAAAGAATTGATTAATTGACACTTCCGGTTGTCAAATCAAATCAACAAAATGGCGGTTTTGCATTGTTTGTTAGAAATACAACACGGTTTAAAGTTCTTTTTTAAAAAGAGTTATAAAAAAAGTTTGAATCGAAAACAAAGCTGGTATTGCCCTTTAATTTAATAAAAAATAAGTTAAATAAAACAAAAAAATCACCGCTTTTTACCTGCGCCAAATAGTATGCCACTACAAAGTGAGGTTGCCCAGGAGACCTGGCCTCTCCCCACTGGGAACGCTTCCAAAAACTCTACGAAGAAAACGCCCAGGGAAAAGGCGAAACCAAGGCTAAATGTTTGACAGGTGAAGGCCGCTGTGAGCACCAAACATTTCCGGGTGCGTTCTGCTCTCAGACACTCAAGATCTGTTGTCTTCATTGCTTCATCACTGTCGTTGTTTTCGCCCTAAAAGTATTACAGCGACTTTAAAGTGTTGGTCTAGTAGAGTGAATAAAGTTTAAGTCTAGGCATATTTAAGCCAGAAGCACGCAAGCTTAAACGTTTGTATAACAAGTAAATAATACACAAAATAGGCCTGGTGTTTGTTTGCTGATGGATACTCTAGACTGTGTAACCCTCTAAGAAATAGGGCCAGTCTTTGTTTGCTTTGACTGGGGAACGCTTTGACATGAGTGGGCCCGGGTCGGTCGCGGTCTCTGAGTTACCAAAGAACGCTTAATTTAGAGTTAGGCTTGCGGTAGCCCCTACTCACAATAATCCTCCGACATACATACAGACATTCTTTCCTTAAAGCGATACTCCTGGCTGATATAACCCCTATATCCCTTGAAAGGTTACTATTAAATATACTTAAATATGGCATCGTTTCTTCATTTCATAAAATAACCCGAGGATTACAGATATACCTTCCTACGACCACTGGCAGCTAACATTTTGGGCGTGGCCAACCCTGTCGGGTGACGTCATGGACAGGGTTGGACACGTATTTATAAAATGTGAGACACGTACATTAAAAAAACAACAACAATAAGTGAAGAAATAAAAATTTTACCAGACAATTGATTCATTCTTTTTTATTCGGCTTTCTTTTTTAATTATTCATCTATTAATGCAGAAAGTCAAATTTTCATAATTAATTTGAGGACAATTGCTTAAATAACAGACCAACGCAAAACAGGATACCCTTAAAGAGATAATAATGTTACCAATAAACATGCCAAATTCCATGGATGTAGCTCATAGGGTTTTCGAGAAAACCCTTTCAGAGATCGTTTTCAAGTGCATATAATTAGCAAACATGGGAATATTGTCCCTATATTGTCATTAATCCTCTCTTAGCTTTTGATCTCGAAGGGTTTGTCAATACTTAAGGTCTTCCGGCAATCTAAAATATGATCGATTCTACTTCCTATGTCGAGACATTGGCGAGTAAACCTGAGCCATCTTGTTTTGCACTTCTTTTATTCGCTGTACTGTGGTAGGCCTATAAATCGCCCCAAAATCTGCGGGAAATCAAAGCGCGATGGCCCAGCAAAGCGAGAATACGATTGGTCTTCCGTAGCACCTGGGGTGATTTTGAGGATAACAAATTAACAAATCCATCATGACGCAGAATATAGGAAGAAACATTACGTAAGTTTATATCTTTACAAAGTTTGTATTCTCAGGCATACAAGAATAGAAATTTGGTGATCCAATAATAAATTGAAAGCTTTTTACATATAATTTTACGCAAATCCAATGATAAATTTAAATTTAATTCAAATCCTAATGATGTTGACTCCAACACAGCGCATTTTTAGTGTTCCGAATGTTTTAACTAAAAGGCCAGAACGAGAACTTGAACTGAATTATTTTTAATCCAGTCGATATTAAACCTTTCCCGCCTTTGAGAATAAAAACACAAAATGTGTATTTCGGAAACATTTTTAAAAATCTGGGAACGAACTTTTAAAAAATAAGATCCTTTTTTTACTCCCCAAAATCGTCCTTTTTAAATTGCAACAAACCTGCAATGTCTCAATGAACCGTTTTCAAGAAATCCGCAATTTATATTGTCTGCCAAATGTCTGATATCTCTAAAATATGTAGTAATCATTAGCTATCGATTTAGTCTATATTGATTTAAAATTAATTATAAGCTTAGTTGAATAGCTTAATACAAACATATCACTTACCATTTTGCCGCAGACAGCAGCTGCAGGTTCTGAAAGTGAAAGGTGACAGGATATACTGTTAGAGATGTAACATCTAGAAAACCCAAAGTTGTTTGGTTGGATGGATGGATGGATGGATGGATGGATGGATAGATTGACTGATCCGTCAAATGAATGAACGAACGAACGAATGATTGATTGACTGGTTGGTTGATTGATTGATTGATTGATTGATTGATTGATTGATTGATTGATTAATTGATCGATCGATCGATTGATTGATTTGTTGGGTGATTGGTTGGGTGGCTGGTTGTTTGGTTGGTTGGTTGGTTGGTTGGTTGGTTTATTGATTGATTTATTGATTTAATTGACTGATTGATTGATTGATTGGAAAACTAATTTTCAAGCGAAATGTACATTGAAGATTATTCGCCTCTTAATTTAACATTGAGCTGAAACGCAACTGAATTCAAATAAGAATTTTCAACATCATTTTAAATACAGAAATAAGCATCATATTGTATTGAAATTAAGTACACTTGTTGTATAGACTTTGAAGTTCATCAAAAGGGTAGTAAATTTATCACATTAAAGTCCATAGCGCTCAGATTGATGTCAATGCAAAGTTTATCTGTTGTGCCAACCATTAACCTGTAACACAGCCAGGATCGTCTCAGCATAGACATGATCAATCGACGAATACGGAATTCTCCTCCATTCTTGCTTAAGAGCCTGCTGAAGTTCTTACAGATTTTATTTGAAAATCACTCGCTTGTATTGTTCAGAAACTTTTGTTGGAAGCGAATCGTCACTCAATTGACGTCGATTGGTTCCAAATTTAACAGAAAAAAAAAGTTTAGCGATTCAAATGAAAGGTTTTTAGCTGGAGGTGAACCGAAACAAAATTACGCTTTATTTTACCGTTCTTTTTCTTTGGGTAAACAGTAAAGAAGTCGCACAGTGTTTATATCCACCAAAATGGACTGTCTGATTAGCTTTGAGCCAAAGTATTAAAGAAAAATACTTTGATTTAAATCTGCTTTAGAATGATTCGTTTATTTAGTTTATTGTGGTTTGACGCCATACTGAAGGTTATTTCCCTAACATGACGGCGTGCCAGTCCAATGGGTGAAGAAAACCACCATCGAAGACATTGCCAGCAAACAAAGACAAGACAGGACAAATACAGAACGTAATACAAAGACATCACAAACAGATCGGCTTCGTGTTGCCCCATAGCTCTTAGAGCACCAGGGCAACATGAAGCTTGGATTTGCCTTAAAGAAATGCATTCCTATTCTTTTGTGGAAAAAAACATTTTTTTTTTTTTAATTTCAAGTGAGTTATATCAAAAGGTCATTGATTAAATAATGTGGAAACATTGAAGACCTTAATCAACCAGCTGGATAAAACTGTCATTTATGGGGTTTGCAATCTATGGCCAGCTCCAAATAATCGATTATATAAGGTAATATAAAACTATAAGCAATTCTAGAGAGCCATATCGAAATGATATGCGAATCGTGTAAGCCTCTTTTGTGACAGAACGCCGCCCCACTGTAGAATAAGATGGCCTCAACATTCGTTAATAAGTACGAACTCAAAGCATCGATTTGGTGTAATAATCAGTATTCATTTGGCTCCCTCAAACATAAAACATGCCCGCAATTCAGTTTGGATTTAAGCTTACAATTGCAAGGGTACTCTTTCTAAAAGTATTTGTTTGTCGGCTTATTTTTTTATTATTATTATTTATTTTTTATATGCATATGTGTGTTTTGGTATTTTTGTTGGAACAGGTTTAATGACGTATTTAACGGTATTTCTGATGTACCGTGTTAACCGTGTACATATAAGGAGGATCAGTACTCTAATGCGATAAGCACTGAGCCCCAGTGTAGGCTCTTAAAGTGTGTGCACAGTTGCAAGTCATCCTTAAAGCAAAAGGTAGATATCTGTAGAGCTCCAATCTTGAATTAGGCAAACTTACCGGTTTAATACAGGATTAATATTCCCATTAAATTCTGAATCCTTTTATTAGGTAGAAATATCTAAAAAGTGGAAGTTACTGGATATCTCTGTATACTCTGTATTGAACTATTAAAGTGCCGATCAATTTTATCACCGCATATATCATTCAGCCGAATGGAGCCCCCATTCATCTAAACCACTATGGCACAACCTGACCACCACTTCTTCCACAATTGCTGCGCAGCCCAAGGCTCGGCATATTATCTGCTGCGACACTTTTTAGTAAAACAAACAACATAACAAACACAGAAATAGCCGCATTGGCGATTTACTGCCTTTTTGATGATATTCGCAGATTGTTTTAACTGCATATCTTTTGAAAGTATAGTTATTTTGTTTTATAGAAATGATGATAACTTGCTCTTCGGATATGTTTGTTAAGCAGGGATTCAAATTTATCGCTGCAAACTGTTAAGATTACAAGTAACCGACGTTCCTTTCTAATTTCAGCAAAACTAAGAAAATTCAAAGTTTTTAAGTTTATGCATTTCAAACATTCCTGTTTTCACATCGGAATAAGTTTTAGCTTGTGCTACCAACGATTTCGGTCACTGTAAATATGGAGATCAAACGATTTTTAGCTTTCGTCGAGATTTATTTACGAGGTACATCCACTTCCGGTAGAAGATAAAAATGAGATAAACGGAGGTGGAAAATATGTGCAGGAAATAAAGGCACATCTCACGTTCCATCTTTTAGGAGCCGAATGAGTGATATCACATTTAATTACGCCGATATTACCTGTCATTCAGAAATTCACTTCCCGTAGAAGATAAAGATGAGATAAACCGATGACGATTTCGGCCCGCAGTCGATGAGAAGAGACTTGTAACCCAGTTATAGAAAATCAATATTATATAACTATGTGTTAGGTCTGTTTATATAGAATCCTTCAACATGACATATAGTTCATCCTGCAGTGTCGACCTTAAACGTTATTCGCGGACCTACCTCGGGATTTTACGTGAAGATTCCAGCTCTAAGGTATTACTAAGCCATCTTTTCGCTGATTAATACTGTTTTTTCCCCGGCTTTTTTATTAAAAGAAGTGTATACCATACATTTGCCAAAATTTCACTCACAATACCTCCAAGATTTGTCAATTAACAAGCTTGCTAATTCCAAGAAAATAAAATTATTTAAAAACCATTGTTCCGCACTTCCGGGTTGAAGTCAAGCAGATAAATCATACTTGTATCCTACCATCGACAATAGGTTCTTGGGTCACCGGGTAATTAATTCTATGCATGACGGTAACGCTTGGCGGACGGTGTAAATGAAAGAGATTGGTGTAAACTCATGTTTGCAATGACTTCGACGTTGAAAATGAACCAAAACGCAAATATTCCAAGCAACAGGGACTACTGAAGTCATAAGTGGAAATAACCACCAGGCACAAGATATCCATAAAAATCGTTTCAAAGATGGCTGATACATCGTCACATCATGCTGGAACAATCGGAGGCGAATAACAACGAGTTTACTCCACGCTCGGAAAACGCTTTTGATATAGGCCAAATTGAATAGTAATCACTCCCGATATATATATTCAGTCTGGGTGTCAGAATACACATTTACACCAACTAGACTTGCCCCCAGTGGGACTACTACTGATAGCCACTAACAAGGTGTGAACGAAATCAATAATACCGACGTCCATAAAACAGCTTAAACTGCCATTTAAACAAAAAAGTATGTATGCAAGCAATGATTGTACTAGATAAAACTCTATTTCGCCTTTTCATTCAACTTAAAAGAGATGTTGTTTTTAAAATTTATTAGAAGTAATCCTAAAACAATCGGGAGTTCAATCATTTACCTAAGTTTAGGCTGGTTTCTCCGCTTTCTTTTTTCTTGATTTTTAACTTTTAAATCCGTTATTTCTTGAACTATTTGTACAAAGTTTTTGGAATTTGGCACCCATACTCCTTATGACATTATGTAAAAAAAAAACGTCATCCAGATTTTTAATATTGGTTTTAGTTTTGAATATAATAACCAACTGTTTTTTTTATCGGCGGATTTTTGTTCAAATATTTCTTTACCAATTGTGCAAAAAATAACTTGAATTTAGAAAAACCCTATCACTGTATTTTAGTTTAAATACAAATAAAAGGAAATTTAAAGAATAAATCTCCAACCATCTGAGAAAAATAAGACTTTTAAACAAAAGTCCATTTTAAAAAAATATTTGGCGTTTTTGTGTATTAATGCTAATATAAAATAAAATGAATTTAGAATCTTGAAGTGATCCTCTGTCTAAATATATGTGTTGTTAATATAATCATCCTCAGAAATAACCGCAAAAGTCACGAAAAGATAAGGGTCGAGTTTTTTATTCTTGACAAGCGATAGAATCCTTAACCTTTGATTCAATCGCCCGGAACATGGATTTTATTACGTTTATAATAATGGGAGTCTCGTAATGTTCCTCTGACATCAAAACGATCGAGATTTACTAACGTCACAATACAAAATGTGTTTGACGTCATGTAAAAAAGCTCCACTATCACGAAAGTTCTGACGTCAGAGGACCGCTTTGCAAAGATATTATTACCTCCCTTGCGAACTTCCCGAGACCCTCATTCCCATAACGCAGACTCACTGAAGCTTATTCCATAGATGATCTCTACTCACACATACCATATGCATTGAAAATATCTTTGAATGTGACCTTATCGGGGCTGAAGGCTGCCTAAATTGAGATTATGTATAAACAGATCATTTTCCCGACCATTCTGTATAATATTTACCTATATTACACAATACTATCTAATCCGTCTATAGCTTGTAGAAGTACCAACACTTATTGTAACGTGATATTAATAAACCCATAGGAACAGACCGGTGGAAAATAACTGTTTCACAAAGACAGTGATCGTAGATTTTAATATTAAAAACTCAAATACGTATTAGATTGTCAAAAATTAGCGTTATTGGATAGCGATTGTTTGTGCAAAACCATGGAGCCAGGGTCCCAAACATGTTTTGAATCAAAACAGTTGATTTTATGATCATTCCTGCAATATTAATACATGGAGTGTGGTTTACCTTCCCATTCATCTTTAATCTAAGCCTTTGATTAAAACCGTCGCCGTTAATTCATGCTTAGTATAAATTGAACCGATATCAAAAGGTATAGGCAATAAACCGCTACGATATTAGGATCACACATTTCAAACTTTGGCAACTAGATAAAACAAGAACTATTCCCCAACACATAATCAACAACTATTTTTCAAAATTAGTCACATTTCTTGCACAATTGTGTATTCCAAACCTGCAAATTCAAATCCTCGAGCCGGCTTGTGTACAATGATTTTAAAGATATGACCCGCTTTGTGCAGTGATCTGTGATGCAAACAGCTATCGATTGAGACAGTAAAAGTGTTATGGTAGTGGTAGGCGACCAAGTACGTATTCGTCAACAAAGCCTTGTAAATAATAAGCATGAGCGTTAAAGTCTCCCCAAATTCACGCGTTGCCAAACAGACTACACAGAAACTGTGGAACAGTGGGCGAAATACCTTCCAATATAGATTGTTTTGCTTAGGGTGCATATCAGTGGGGCCTCTATCAACATATGGCACGGAAAAAATATATAAAAAATTGTCATCAGCTCATGCAAGATCGTTTGATTTTAAAAGTATTTGCATTTCAAGCGATACTCACTAGATCTTGAAACGACTTCGACCCGTATCTGAGCCTGGTCCGCAATTTCCAAAGGATAGTCGAGAGTTTGCGAATTCGGATTTGGCATTGAGTAATCACGCTGTCTCTGTCTGGTTTTCAACGGGTAATCGCTTCGATACACCAAGGGCAGTTACGTACTTGGATCAGAGTTTTAGCCGTGTTTTCTTGACCACTTTGTCGGGAAACAATTGCACGGTATTCCCGTCACTGCCACTCGCATGTAGTTGGACCGGACTTCCTTGCGTCACAGTACTGATATCTCCCTACACGAGTAGGCCCCCTATAACATGTAATAGAATATAACCGACGGGACGATTATTAAGATAATATTTCACTTTGAGAGCTGATCGACAGATCTGTTAACGCAAATAATTGTTTAGCTAAAAATTAAATCGTGTAAATGTACTTTAAAAATCTAGTTGCAAAGTGTATTTCGCGCGTCTTTGAGTAATTATTGATTTTAAACAACACCACCCAACGGAATATCTTGCCAAGTACGTTCATAGGTCAAAACCCAGATTCGTCGTGTTATATTTAGAATCTGACCTTCCATGGGATTGAGCAATAGTACAAAGTGTGTATTCTGGCCAGATGGCTTGCATACTAGTGGGGTAGATTATCCCATACCACATCTGCAAATACCAAAGTGAGATGTGTACGAATCTCCGATACATTTTTTTTAAATTTAATTCTTTGTTTATTTCAAGTTGATTATTCTCGGCCGATGGCACTAGGGTTTCTCTTCAACAAATATTGCACAATCCAGTGACAATTTCAATACATCATGGGATTATATACAATCAATATTTCGAATAACTTACTAGATTAAGGTCTTGCTGGACCACAAAGGCTCAAAAGATACCAAATTTTGTTTATTGCTTAGTTTAAACGTTAGCTATCAAACAAAATGTCGGTAAAAAAAAAAATCGAAATTCTAATTACAAACAGTAAAATTGGAGCCTATTTTTTTAGCTTTCCCTTGATCATGTATTCAAGTCACAAAACGGTAATTTCCTATTTCACAATGCGATCTAGTAAACAGTGCCTCGTTTTTTTTACAAGTTTGTCGTTGAATTTTTTTTTTTTTAGTTTTCTGAAAGCTGTGCTTTACATTTTTATGGCACTTTCTAAGGTGGGATAGACACCAAACTTCACTAGGATCTTTCTTATCAAAATTTCAAATAAACGAGGCACCGTTTACTAGTTCAAGGACTATTCTACTCGTTTAACAACTTTATTACGTCTTATCTTTATTGCACTTTGAGAACTAAACCATGGAAAATGCAGTCTATTTTCTTTTATTGACATTACTCATTTTTTTTTTTTTTTTTTTTTTTTTTTTTTTTTTTTTAATAATAATTGAATTTTCACCAAA
>JARFOD010042948.1:0-10189 GCA_031763545.1 Mopalia muscosa | reverse complement strand
ATTATGCAAAGTAATGGCGCGCATAGTTCTAATGACTTAGAACTGCATGCGCCATCAATACTAATTTCCATTCCATTGCATTCACATGTATATACCCACTCTCACATACACCAACTGTCCATATATACACTTATATTGCTTTATAAAGTTAAACATATTGTAAAAGCTAAAGAATAATAATCAGTATATGCTATCAGCGCTTTAACTCGGCACTTAAGTAGCTGTAATTTAATTTTTATATGAGAAATCGGCCTTCATGCACAGTAGCTTGGAATAAAACGTACTCTTGGCTAGAGAAGATGATCCCCCACCCTCGCAACTTAAAAAAAGATCCGTTTCTTTCTATGTAATTTAAATGTTTTAATTGTCAACAAATCAAGTAGGCCTACATTACCTGTCAATAATTTTACTCGAATTTATCTATATAAATACATCATACATAAAGCTAACGACAACTGAATTGCGTATGAATTCATTTTAAGCAAAGTCCCGTTAAAATCTACAATTTAATAAAGGTAAACATCCCTGAATAAATTGTGATAAATGTTTTAATTTCATTATTTTATTTTTTAAAGTTAAAATGCCTTTCGCAAAAACCTTTCTCTTTTCAAATTTCCTCAACATTATAAAAATATATTGAGTATGTTTTTCACATAATGTTGCCCCAGATACTCTTCCTTTGTTGTGGAAAATGCTAGATTTATTTTAGCTGGATGTGTTCTCTTTCTATAAAACCGATTGGAATTTTAATATATATGTCGAATAAATCCCTCCTTCAGTCTTTTGTTACAGCCAAACATTGTATGTACTTGGATTAGATTAGCGCACCTCAGACAGGTGATTAGTGAGCGGCGTCATATTGTCTTTAAAGGTAGAAAAATACAGACAAGTACACAGCCATCCCAATAGTAAGCTGAGTTCTGTATCACCTGGAAGAGTAAAATTTCTGCCAGATTATCTCCAAATTAAGAGATAATAATTCCTAATTAGGAGATAATCATTCCTAATTAGGAGATAGTAAATCTTAATTATGAGATAATAAGTCCTAATTAGGAGATAACAAGCCCTAAGAAGGAGATAACAGGACGACGATAGGTTCTTATGCGAAGACCCGGAGGACGATAGTTCCCATTGGGGGCAGGATATGTCCTATTCGAGAGACTATCAGTCCTTATCGAAAGACTTAGCCCCAATCGGGAAAATATAAGTATCAACATACTTTCCAGGTTGGACTTATAATGTCCCTTTGGTAATTATACTGTCCTGATTGGGTCTAATAGTTTCCTGATTAGGATTTATGGTTTCTCGATTTGGACTTATATAGTCCGCCTCATGCGACGTAGGACTAATATTTTGTTACTTAGTCTTCCAATTAGGAATAAGTCTCCCGATTGGGACTTATTTTCTTGTGATTATGATTTATAGTTTCCTGATTGGGATTGTTTCCCTCATAAATGGCAACATGCCGACTCGAACTCGTGTGCGGTACATCTAAGTGAGATAGTAGTCTGACAGGCTAATGCTAGGTTCCCTCGGTCGTGCGATTTGCTATGAACGCGACGATTGGTCGTTCATATTTGGTCGTGGTACTTCTCTGAAATGTCAAGTTTGGATACAGGGCGATGCGAGTCGATATATTCTGCAGACCTGCCTGTCCGGTGTATTCTGCAGTATTTTGTACACACAACGTATGTGAAATACGTCAATAGGCTATCAATACACACAGCATTTATATTCTGTGCTATGCAGTAACACAAAATGGTACCAAATACTTCTAAATGGCAGCTATTTTACACATAAATTTATTTTATGGTAGGCACGCAGGTCTGATTCTGGTACGATTTGGTCACGATTGGTCAATTTCAGGTTGAGCATTATCAAGTACCAAGTTGTTTGTGAGGACGATAATCTGACGTGGCAAATCTAAGCTGCCGTACAATCGTCTATCGGTGAATCAGTTTGTTACTTGACAGTGTTATAGTCACGGTGAGAGTAAATTATACAGTGGAAACGACGAAACACAGTGCAGTTTGAGTGCAGTTTGTTATTGTTGGACACGGTTAGCTCTATTTTTTTCTGTATGTTTTCTTGTATACTGTATCCCATTAAAAGCGGCAACAATACGAAAATTCTGTGTTGCGTTTACAACATAAAGAATGGTCATGCAATATATTTTAAAGGATTTTAACTGATACAGTTCTGCGAATATACCTACATACCTACAGTTTGAATAAACAGATGCACATATTGGTCTGTCACATTCAGAACAAACAACATAGATTTACTGTATTGGTCAAGTAACTTGTTAGATTCTATAATTTTTACTGAAAGGTCGTGTCGGACCATAACAGTTTAGCATAACTACTTTTATATTATATATAAAAAACTGCACACTGTTCAAGCTGTTTTGGTTTGTTTAAGCTGTGACAAACTGTAAATTGTAAAGCTGTAAAACAAAGTATTGCAATGTTTTTGAATCGGGAAGCAATATGAGCTACGCCCAATGCTCCCGTGAAAATAAAGCTTACAGAAATTTTAAAACATATCCGCCACACAAGCGAATGATTTGCAATGCCTATCTGTTGATGATTGAGGAGGCACCCGATTGGACAGGTACATTAGTCTAACAGACCTGTTAAGAAAGTGTAGGTTACACTGTTGACTTCACTCGAGATAAGGTCTAAACAAGGGCCGTTAATAGGCCAAGTATCTTGAGTCTATAAGATAATAGTCTGAACTTAACAAGGGTCTTCTCCAATCTTTAGATAATTTTCGGTACATTGGTTAATTATCCCAGACTCCTAAACACCTGCCCATGTAATAGAGCGGGTAGGTTGAAGGAGCTTCCTATAGCCCTTGTGCTTTGAGGGCGATGCCGATCTTTTTGTGTTGTCTTTTTATTGTACTGTTAATCTTGTATTTTGTTCGGTGATGTTTTCTTTGTTACCAGTGGTGTCCTTCATTGACACACAGTCATGTGAGATAATGTGATTGAAATTAACTTCAGCCCGATTTTAAACCCAAATCAAACAATCTAACATTTCAGGGAGTATATCCCAGGGTCTAATAAAATATTCATCAACGGGATGAAAAACGCATGAAAAACAGGCCAGTTAAATAGTTTGTTTCGTTAACAAATGTTTTTAGGAGTCTTTACGTTAAATATGATTGTAATACGTGAAGAAATGTATTACAGAATGTTTGAACATAAGCAAAATACGTGGCTAGTCTTTGCAATGAAATTCGTGAATAAAACCCGTAGGATATATACGTGCAAAAAAACAAAGCAAAAAAACAAAAACAAATGAAAACGCTCAACACTGATAATAAAGATGGACTAAACCTTAGACAGTATTTTTTCCCATATCAGATATTGTGGAAAGTACAGATGTGTATGTCTTTAAGTCAAGTTCAACAAATATTGTGAATGAGTTCCATTAATGTCGTTAATTTCCTACGAATAACGGACAGTCGGTACTCGTATCTATGTAATCTCCGAAAAAAGATAAGACTCGCGGCCGTGGCTTAGTGGTAGCGTGTACGCTTACTAACACTACTTCGATTTACCTTTCACAGGAGGATCGAGTCTGCCTGTCGACTCCTGTATATGAGTGAATCACACGATGTGGTTCGGGCAATCGCGGGGTCGGGTTTTACGACATTTACTTTCGGTTTTGCACCGTAATTAGGACAGGAATAGTGTGGAGTGGATAATCCGTCGTCATATAAGTAAGATACCCCTAAGTACGACGTTAAACCCCAAACAAGCAAGTAAACAAACCGATATGAGATGAAGAGTTTTCTAGAAATCAACTGTAATTTTGGTGGACACACTAGGTTTAATGATCTACAATCACGTTTTTGTTGTTGTTGTTTAAGATTATCGTCGTGTGCCATTCCTACATAGGAATGATTTATGCCATCACGTTTTTGTAATTTTCAACTGCTGTAAAAAGGAACTAGACGAACTGGACAAAGTTTATATAATTAGTAATAAAGGAAAAAAACATAAATGTTCAGAATAGGTCCTGGCTTTTAATCTACTCGGAGTCAAATGACACTTAAATCAACATCATTCGAATACAATATGAACTCACGCGGATTTAAAAAAAATACATTTGCCTAATACTTCCGCCATTCTATGTCCTATGTTCAATGTATGGCTATGTAACACATTTTCAGGTCAGTCTTTTGTATAAGTTTGAGTTCACTGGCATTCGCTTTGGCCCAGGTACATAACACATGTAAAAACAAAATTAAATGACGTCCTTTTTGTTTTATGCGTTTAACGGGATCACTTGATAGCTGTCCCGAATTCGGTGGAAAAATGACCCTATTAAGGACTCAAGCTGATTTTGGCACCTTGTTTCGTAAACGTTTTTTCACACGTCTCAAAATTGTTATTTTACAACTTATGCTGGATTTGGGAGCCTTGCAAAAGCGAGAGGAATCAGTTACCGAGGAGGGTAAGTCACTCCTGGGCAGGTCACGTGGATAGGTATGGGCATTCGAGATTTCATTCCAACTTGATTGTATTTTCTTTTTGTTTGACTCTTTTTCCTCCGATATTTTCCTGTTTGGACGTCTGCTTTTTTAAAAATAAAGCGCGCAATTTGTCAGACAGAGGACATATTTTGACATCCACGAGAGCGGCTAAGGTACTCTCAGATTCTTTCACAACAGAATGCTGGGATTTTCTAAGAAGATCCTCTGTGGTTTATATGTTTATAGGAATAGCGAATGATTCAAACCCAATGTCAGTTAATATCATTTCTGCAATCGGAGAATCGCTTTGTTTCCGGATCTTAGATTTCTTTAAGTCGATTTGGCGCTGCGGCCTTTTTTTAGTTATAGGTCTAGCTTAATAACCCTTGCTGGAATTTTCAACTGCTTGAAGCCGAGTTCCTTCATAAACTTCTCTGTAGTTTAACACCTCCCTTGGTTAATTCTGGAATGAACTTTAGACTTCTTAAATTCAATTTGCTTCAACGCCTTTCTGCATTTATATGCCTAACTTTAGTTACTTTTGGTGGAATCTTCGATTTGTTGTACCTGGTGTCCTTGATAAGATTCTCTGTAGCTGTAACACTTCCGTGAATTATTCTTGTTAACAATTTGGAAATTTCTTGAACTGCATATTTTTCGAAAGATTGTCTGGTGTTTTAGTTCAAATTTGGTTGGAATTTTGGATGTTGTCGTAAATTCTTTCTTATTGGAGTTTAATAGCGGCAGCAGGCAGCAGCTTAAATCCTTCACAGTCCTACCTACCCGTCACTCGGACGATGATACTGTTTTTCATTAATATCGGCTTCAGTCACAAAGAAACCAAAATCCCCCCTTGTTAATTGGCTTGCGGTCGTGCTGGATTCGTTGTCCACTGTATCTGGCTGAAGCTCAAATCACTGTTATCTATCCACGACAACAGCTTGTGCTGTCATCCTATTTGGCTTGTTTTTTTTCCTACCGGTATAGTAAATATTTAGCAGGCATGTCAGTTTACATACACAAAACTGCTTTAGAAATCAATAGTCATTTATCAACATTTCAATTGATTTAAATCTGTAAAACATGTGTGCCATGCACAATTAATAAGAGAGTGCCTGCGTGGTCTGTATTGTATGAGGGATTAAACTACAGTTGTTACATGTAAATCAACCAAGGAAATCGCTGTGAATACCTAACAGCAAATAAGGGTGTATAACTTTACAGCAGGTATTGTTGTAAGAAATTTAGTGCACGTATAATAAGTGAATGCAAATTTACATGGAAACAGACATATTTATATTTACAGCAATATTATAGCAGATATAATTTACACCACTTACCGCCGTAAAACAACAATGAATTTTTAGCAGTGTAGCTCATTAAATGAGAGCGTGTCATCACAGTTTTAATTGAATCTTGGATAGATCGCCGGCAGACCTGTAAATATTCTAAGGAAGCCATGTATTACAGCTGACACGTAGGTAGGGTCTTCGCTGTGGGATTTGATATTTGGCGGTGGCTAAAAGTTAGTACTAAATTCAAGATTGACACTCATTGCCATATATATATAGCCCATACAGAATGCCCAAAGCCTGTGTTGGATTGCATTTGTTGTATTTAGCGAAAATATGAACCTTGTCAAATTTCTTTACGAAAGTTTCAGGGCTGGGCGTTTGTCACAATAAAAAATGCACGATCCTCCTAATGGCACGAGATTGTTTCTGTTCTATCACTCCTATAGACTATTTGTTCGCTAGCTTCAAAAAGATTCTATAGTCATGAGATAAATTATCATCCCTTATTCGCTGTCCGAAGTAGAGTTCGTTGAAGAACAACCCCTATAGTTGCCTGCCGCCATTTTGAACTTCTCGGTCTAGCAGCTATTCGTTCATTTCCGGTATGTACTCGTCATACTCAGTCACGGATTGTTCCGAAGGGAGTTTCCATCGCCTACGTCACAGCTCAAATAACTTGTGTGAAAAGTCGAAGTCTGTAAGCAAATAAATTAATTCTAAACATTGGTAAAATGTGGATTTTTTAACAGATAGTTAATTTTACTCTCTTTGTAATTTAGCCACTTCAAGTCTGATTTAAATCCCATTTGGGAATACTTTAAAAAAGTCTGAACCATAAAACTTAATGCTAACTCCGAACTTAAATCTGATTTTAAACGGTCAGTTTCTTTTGATTGCAATCGGAGAAGAATAAACTTGTTCTGAAGAATCGGTACGTACCAGTATGATTAAAGATGTAAAAGAATTTCTAGATAAACCTCGAAAACAAAGATATTTGGAAAACTTACATTCAGTCCCCATTCTTTAATCAGTTCATGCGACTGTTCACAACAAAAATCCCGGGGGAAACAAATAATGGAAATGACAGAGAGATTTAGCCATTTAATGTAAAACTTTTTTGTCAGCTTTCATGAAATTATGAGTAGACATTCTGCAGATGGTATACATGTATGTAGATTGTAGATGGTACCTGTAGACAGATAATCTAAATACATAATGTTTAACTGGATTAGTCTTTTTGAAATAAATTAACTTGGGAAATTTCATTTCTTTCAGACATCTTTAAAAAAGGTACTTAACATGTCAAGATTGTTCAAAATATTGCGGTTATACTTGTAATGTTAAGCTCCAGGCCGTGCTAATTTTAAATGCAAACATTGTTGATAGCCGAGGTAGATTCGACTCGCTAGATATATGTAGCATCATTTCTGTGCTTTATCGTTATTTAACATAGGATTTAACCCCGGATTGGATGATATACTACTGGCTTGGTATTTAAATGCTTATCCAACAGTTTAACAATGACGAAGCCACAGTCGAAACCCCAAAGTACAGATTCCAAAACGGGCTGCAAACAATTTTCGCCGGATACCGGTTGGGCTTGGATGGTTGCTTTTGGTAAGATAACTAGAGTATTTCGGCGAAATTATCCACGAAATTACATTGACAGTAAACATACGATATTAATAAATTTCAGATCAAGCTGCTTGTGCAATCATATTTGTTAGCATCTTAGAAGAAATGGTTTGTGAACTTTTGTTGTTCTTTTAATCCTATGAGTCCAGGGCATGTTTTCTTGACTAATCCCAGATACCGCATCGATTTCAGCCGGCATGGCAAATACAATGATTGGTGTTGGGCTATACCGTTCAATGGCCGTTTTAATGATTCAACTGATGGAGGTCTTCGACGAACCCGTTGCCAAATTTTCACTCATCTTTTCTTTTATCGCCCTGGGATTCACTCTATGTGGTAAGACAACAAGTTTTTATCGTCAGTCAACATATACATTTAAAATTGAACCCGGCACTGATTGACAAGTATGTAGCTATATAATTCGTTCACAAGTGGCGTCATGACTGAGTTGCTTATCGATGTGTTTATGTTGGTACACAGTATTATCATATTATCGTTTTAGACAAAGCCCTCCGATATTGTGGTGAAATATCAGATCGTCAGAACGTATGCTTAAAGCATTTAGAACCATTTGCTGATTAATATATCTTTTATTTGTTGTTCAAAAGCTATAGAATAATTTTAAATGCCTACCTTTCACTTATTTTTGTTAATGCACATCTATTGCTCTGTTGTTTACTGCAGCAGTTCTCTACATCTTCGGGATAGGTGAAATTTTCCATGAGAGGGCTCTTATAATGGCTGGGGGATTGATCGGGAGTTTGGCTTTAATATTCACGTACGTTAACACGAGAATTGAGCATTTCTACATTTCCGGGTTTCTTGTAGGTATGTATTTCAATAACATAAACAATAAGGTATTTACAAAAAATAGAGAAGAATATTCATCTATTCAAGTCGTATTAGGATTTATGAACATTTTTGTTCAAATAGCAACCAGATTTAAATCCTTAGAAATGATGTATTTATATTTGTTTTCCGATGATTCAATGTTTGTATATGCATTCCAAATTGAATTCTTAAATAAATACATAGTAAAATACATACATACGCCCTCTCACTCAGTCACTCACCCACTTACGCACCCAGCCATATTCACAAACACACACAGGTACGCACGCGCACACACACCGAGTGATCTTGTGCCAGGCCATACATTCATACAACAAAACTGAAAAGATATATGGTATACATTCATTCACCAAACTTCAATAAGTGTATTTGATTAGGTCACCACAAAAATTATTTATAATCAAGTAGAGAAAATGCCCGAGGAAACCCAATTTAAGAGTTCTTGAAATAAATTTACTACAGCAATTTCATTTATTTTAGACATCTATTAAAAAAAGCCGTTGAACACGTCAAGATTGTCCATACTGATTGTAAAATTCAAGTTTAGTTCTTTTCATCCGCTAGGTTTCTCTTCCCAGATATTTTTGTCTAGTTCCTTGTGTTTGGTTGGAAAGTATTTCCACGAGAAAATCTCCATAGGGAATGGAATTGTGATGTCAGGAGTCAGCATTGGAACCCTTGCATTTCCCCCTGCTGTCCAGTTCCTCTATGACGAGTACACTTACAGGGGAGCAGGGATTATTGTGGCGGGTGTTGTACTTAACACATTTGTCACTGGTTTTCTGATGAGACCTATCAGCACAAATCAACAAATCAGTACTGATGGGCAGTCTGGGATACAAGCTCAAACAAATCCGCTGGATTCATCTCAACATCACCAAGACGAAAAGCATAACAATATAACGGAGCAAATCACAAATATTGGAATACGTGTAGCTGACAACAACGATCCTGCTCATGATGTTTATGCGAGTTCAATGGGAGACAAAGAGGACTCAGTTGAAAGCTGCCAAACATATAGGCAAGTTGTGACCGATCAACATGAAATAAAACATATTAAGATCCCAAACGACAATCGTGAAAACCGCAACAATATGGCAGCGGCAGGGGTATCTAAAATAAAATCAGATCTGCAGAGGAGGAGCCTTAAAAGCGTAAGAACTTATGTTGATAGATCGAATAATGTGGACGGGGCAACCGATCCAGCTGTTTTTGAAGATAATGATGAATGCTTTAGTAAGACTCAGGTTATGCAACTACAAACAGGACACAGAGTTAAAAAGAGACCTGTCCACTTGTTAAGTACTTTAAAGAACATTGTCTTCCTGAAGAGAAAACATCCACCAAGAAACGTATCTACCGTACGAACTCTGCTTGCCGGTTTGGTTTTCTTTAAAAGTGTTTCTTTCAATTTATTCCAAATATTTTCATTTTGTTCAGCTCTTGGCGGAGAATGTCTTATCCAATTTTACCCAGTGTTCATTACAGACATTTGGATGACGTCATATTCTACAGCCTATTTTCTTTCTATAATTGGAGGATCAGACCTGGCGTCACGCATTGTGATCGGTTACCTAGGTGATTATGTCAACAGGGATATCTTAATCATAGTACCGCAGATGTTTTTGGCCGTGGTTTGCTTTGTCCTACCAATTACTATGGAATTTTGGAGCCAGGTTATTCTGTCAGTTGTTGTTGGTTTGAATTATGGGGTAACAGACACTTTCAGACCAGTTCTTCTCAGTGATCTATTCGGGTGTGAAAATTTATCACGGACTCTGGGTGTGTCAAACTTTATCGCAGGGTTTGGCTTTATGTTTGGGAGTCCTCTAGTGGGTAAGTAGACAGTCACATGCTCGTAGATAACGTTGTTCGTAAAAATATCACAGACGGGTGGTTGATTTTTTCCTTTCTTTCTCTGG
>JARFOD010042937.1:0-10189 GCA_031763545.1 Mopalia muscosa | reverse complement strand
GACCCCCCCCCCCCCCCCCCCCCCAACCAGCCTGGCAGGTGCTAACTGTACCAATGTATTTGAGTCAAAGATGATACACAAATATCACTAATATGATCTTATTGTAGTGATCAACATAAATGTATTAATCAATTGTGTACGTTTTGGCGGCCTACCCCTACTTGCTTAATATAGACAACAAACCACAATCAACACCTTCGAAATAGAAATAATAATTTAATAAAAATCGGAATTCGGTTTTTATTACCTTAATTTTAATATTCTAATCTTATATGTAACTGTGTACGGACAAGCAAATTCAAACTTAATTTCACAGATTTGTTTTTAAGTTAGTGACAGTGTCCTTTATACTTCAGTTCTTCTCCGACCATGATTGCAATAGAGGTCGACTTTGAGCATGGTAATACATAATTGTTTTTTAATAAACATAAAAAGTATTAAGATCAGTCCGTCATGTAAGACATGACATAAATTTTAGTGTTTGATTTAGGGTTATTGGTGGTTTAAGGGTTAGGGTTAGTTTTAGGAATGGGTTTGGTACAAAACTCCAATGCCGGGGTCTGAGGATCCGACATGCGCACTGGAGGCTAGTTTGGACAACCTTGGTTTCAATAGTCGTAGTTTACTATTTCAAGCATAGTAAATCGCATAGCACTAAAGTGCCTGCTGTCCCCTCCCTTCTTAATTTCCGGTCAGACTTGGGAAACCCTTGTTGTATGTATTCGGCGTCAATTTCCAACACTTTTGACTTGTTCCCTGAGTGAATACGGAAAACATCAATATCTGTAACTCATTGTCAACAATCTGTTTCAACAGTTAAACCCAAACTTGTACAGGTTTCTCGTGAAAATCAATCATTGGTTGACGGCTAGAAACACAATGACAGGTAGGAAGCAAGATATCGAAGATACCTAACGGGGTTTCCCTAGTTTTCAGTGTTTGTGGAATGTGACCAATATGGGCTCAATACCACTCAGGCCTTCTCATCCTTTAATCGGATACATATCTATGTTAACAAGTCTTTCTCTTTAGTGGCTCAATTTACAAAGGAAATCCCACTTTACTGTAAGTCTATTTGCATAACAACGGTGGATGGCACTACTTTTGTAATTGTCGAGAATGGTCCGTCACTTCAAGATATACCAATGACATCAACCATTAACATTTCTTATCAACACAGAGCCACAACATTTTCTTTCTCGATTAATGTCATATATGTGGTATTCACAGAAAAAGTAAGGCCAAAAGGCAAACACATTTGCTTTTTCTGACATTATGAATCAATAACATAACAAGGTTGTTTTGTAGGTAACTCTTCTAGATTTAGTTAGAAAACGATGCTGCTTCGAATTGTTGCTCGTCAATAAATGTAGAAGTTGTGTTTGTGTAAAACCACGTTGTTACTTCCCCTGCTTATTATTGCCACTGCCACTGTTTTACGCCACATTCAGCAGTATTTCAGCTATGCTGTGGTGTGGACTTATATATGATTTACCTATCTCCATATTGAAAGACAATTTCAATCAGAAATCAGAGCTCCAGAAACAGTTTGTATTCATAAAGCACTGCGTGCGTCAGATATCCAGAACCAAGTACACCATTGGCTGATTATTTATATACCAGACTAATATGGTAAATTTGAGTGATCGTTGGCAGATAAAATCTTGGCATGAATTGTATAAGGGGTCATACTGGTGCATTACGTGTGTGGATTGAATGAAGTGATATTTTGTGAACAGGATTTGATATCTGGGATTTACTGGATATACATCGCCCTAATGCGATTTATATCCGTTGTATTGTTCGTAAAGGCTGTAAATGAAGCCGTATGATTTTAAAACAGTCATACGGTTTCATTTAGAGCCTTTACGAGCAACAAAACGGTTTAAAATTATTGATCAACATATTCCTATGCACGTTGAGTTTGTTATCTCTAACTTAATATAAGGTTGATTGTAATCAAATTCAAGCCTTTTTAATCTTCAGGACAATCTTCTCCCTAAAATATGTAATATTGTATTTATCTGGCTTGTCAAATGCACCCCTAGGCATAGGGAACATTGGCAAGGGAAATCACAAAAGTTCACCTTTTCCTTATATTTATATAATATATGCTTCAGATAAAAAGTTTGTGATGTGTGATTTAAACATTAAAATCCCTCTGATTTTGACAAAAACGCAAGTGAAAATTCGAAGCTTTATTCGAAAACGCGTCAGTTATTAACATTTAAAAATAAAGGTGTCGTCCATCATTTTTTTTTCTAGAGTGTACGTCTGGTTATCTCTATTGACTGTGTAATACTAGTCTATCAGATACGTATTCGCATCTAACCTGTTAACTGTCTAAGATTAAATCACGATAGTCCATGGAAAACATTTCAAGTCGTTGCACAGAGTGTAGGTTTACAATATGCAGATCATTAAAATAAATTTACTGTGAAGTGGATGCAATAGTACATTTATTACTCTAAGTTTAGTTAAATTTAGAACACAAAGGCTGGTATGAAGGTGACCATATTAATTAATGCTTCTGGTTTTATAAAAAAAAAAGCAAAAAAGGGCGGTGAATGTTTTAATGGAATTCGATTTTCCCAGTTAACATGCAGCTTACAACATTACCACAGACGAAAAACTCAGACAACTTCTGCTTGTTTTGGCTGAATTTGGTATTTACCATAGCCCCCTGTAATCTGCGTTTTTATTAGACAACTGAAACTGTAACCTTTCGTGAACCCCATTCAGCTTGACCTTACTGAACAATATAAGTAGCCCTAGATTTATACAGCAACAAGCAAAACACGGGGACCGTATTTGAGATCTGAGTTTAATTAGATTGGCATCTGACCCTAGTCTCCTACATTATTTGTTTTATTATGGCGAATTTTTCTAAATTTTTTGCTCAATGCAGCCGTTGGAAAAAATAGCATTTTTAATATTTACAGTGGTGAGTGCTTCCAAGGGAAGTAACTGAAAACATTTGCTAATATTGAATAAGTTCGGTGTTTGAAAGCCCCTGTATTTGTGCTAGCTGCTGGTATCCTGACAGATTAAGTGCGATTTGGATTAGCTTCCTGTGCTATATTCAGATGGGTAAGGGTGCAATAAGGCTGTCTACTTACACCGCCCTTTTTGCTTCCTGTCCGTCTTATGAGTCGCCGATGACATGTATACTTGCTCATTGAATGTATTGACTTGTTACCGGTGTGAAACGGAAAAACGTCACAATATGTAACTTATTAATGAGACGTCTGTCCAAGGGCAAGTATAACACTTGCTACTTTCCGCAGGTTTCCTTCCCGAAATCGGTCAAAGTATAAGATTCCGAAAAACACGATGGCTGACGAACCCGAATTTTACTATGGGACTTTATGGCTATGGCTCTTTACCGAAGAGTGTAACGGATATACTACTCACCACACCAGGCAATGTCTTCAACGATTAATCTAACACACATTGCATGATGGGGAGTCTTTAGAAGCAGAATGATCTATCTTTAGTGTGTGTGCAGTGGGAGGGGGTGGGGGTAGTTGAGTGACACTGACAAGCAGCTGCCTTTATTCATTAATCTGTACTGTTGTCAAAACAGATTGATTGTATCGAAAGCAACGTCTTTCTAGTGTCCTGACATCGTGACTGGTTGTGGCCCTACTGGCTCGAGTTTGATGAATTGATGTGAATAGTTGTTATGAGAAACATGCTTGTTTGCCTGGTTGTTTGATTGGGGTTTAACGCCGTACTTATTAGGTTATTTCACTCACATGACCGTGCGCTAGGCCAATGGGCGAAGGAAACCACCCCGACACCACTGGCAACAAACAAAGACACCAGGGGACAAATCAAAGAATGTGAAGACTTCACAAACGTATCAGCTCTCTGCTCCTCTTTAGCTCCTAATGCACCAGGGTAACGGGAAGCTCCCCCATCCACCCGCGGACACATGGTGACATGTTTGACTGCAACATATATTGCACTATTTAAAATAATGTGTAATACTAATGTTATACAGTTATAAACCGTATACAGTCGGTAAGCAGTGTCCTTCAACGGCGGATGTGGGACTTTGTATTGAACTAAAATCAATGTAGTTAACACGCGAATTTCAATTGAGGTGAGGTTGATATTTCATTTAGGTGTTCTGAAATAGATATTGTACCCAGCGACCTCAAAATAGTTAAACGTTTTGATAATTATTCTGTATTGTTAAATGTAGCAAATGAAATTGTACTTGCCTACACCGAAATAAATCTTAAGGGATTGTGATGAACACGGCTTGCGGTCTGAGCTACTGAGGCTCATGGGAATACAGCCATGGATTTACGTCCTAGACAAGGCTGCCGATATGCGTTGTTTTAAACCGAACATTACTCCCGAAATGAAAGCGAAAGTAAATATTTAAGCAATTTCGTAAAGTTCAACTGATTCTCTAGAGGGGCCCGTTCGCGGTATGACAACACATGCAATTTTGATTATTACGTTAATAATACATATAGAGAATTGTCACGAGTATTAAGCTAAGTGTGAAAACTCCAATTTGACTCGCTCATTATCCACCACTCAACAAACTAATCTGTTTAAATTGTTTTGCGAGCTATATTCCAGCAAACGGGAAAATTATTAACGTTAGAGAGAATAAGAAACCAACTGTAATTTAACAGGTACATTCGTGGTAAATTTGCTCTGTTTACTAGAATTGGGTTCTGGCAATAAATAGCATATGTTGTGAAATGTTCTTAAACTTACGGAGTGTACCAGAAACCCCGTGTGATTGTTTTGAAAGGGCTTGATTTTACGCGATTACCAGCGATAAGTTCAGGGACAAACGATTTTTACGCCCTGTACAAATTCGTCCAGATGTGGTTAGGCACTTCTCCCAAACATTGTCGCCCTCTGGAGAAGGGCAGTTTGTTTGAAGACTAGCAACACTGGCTTTACTTGGCACCGGAGGAAATCAACTTTCCAACATTAGGGAAACGCATCATATCTTGATTGTGCTAGTGTCAATTATTCTTGAAATACACCGTGTCATATAAATGAAATAACCTTAAGCAGGACGCAAAATACCAATCAATCAACCAAACATTGTCACGAATTACTGAGGCAGGGTTACGACATCGAAAAATAACCGTAAAGGGGAATTGTCAAGATTGTGATACGACATGTCCGCGTCAGCAATGTTCACATCACATCAGTATGATGTATTAAGTCGCATGTACGATTTGATCGATCATATGACGAAACAGGTGTCACTTACTAAACACAACCTGGTCCATCGGGCTATATTTTAAGGAGATAGAACTCCTTTCTCGCGCTGGGCACACCATCTTGGTCAGAGATTTGCAAAAAACGAGAATGCAAATAATTGAAAAATGATCGTCAAACATCCCAAAAAGCGTACATGTGCGAATGAGACAATGCGTATACACACATGTAAGCTGCCTTTAAATAGAGTGAGGCAAGCTGCACACTTAAACTATTCCCTTGCAAGTCATGATGGGTCCAGTATTAATGAAAAGAAAGAAAAAAAAACTAAAAAGAAAAACACCTGATACTGAATGTGTTTCTTTGTTATGGCTTTCGTAGTAATTTTAACAGTAATGATACGATTTTCTGGAATTAGGTTTTAACTGAAAATATTTACTTGTACTGTTACACTGTAATATACTTATTAAGTTGAGATTGCTTTTCAATTTTGATGGAACCTTTTAATTGCAGTTTATCAAGATTGATAAAACTCTGTTCCGGGATAATTCGGAAGGTTGATTGATTGATTGATTGGTTGATTGTTTAGTTCGCCCTTAAGGGTTTTTCACTTATATGACTGCGGCGTATTCGAACAATAATTGACAACCAAGATGTGAAACGTTTCCATAATGTTGGAAAGCTAATTGTCCCCCCAGTGCTAAGAAAGGCAGCATTGCTACTTTTCAAACAAACTGCCCTTAGCCAGAGGGTTAAATGCGGAAGAAAGTTTGCATTCGGGTTTTCACTAGATCAAAGAAATGCAAACCAACAGCGTTTCGGTATGAATAAGCTAATTGTTCACTTCTTAGTTAACCTGAATTCTAGTTGTTTTCAATGTATACAAGGTGTTAGGTTCCATGTTATGGAATGATACAGTCTTCATTATTTATTTTGTGGAAAAAATAGTTTTCACCAATTATCCACAATTTAGAGTCTTCATAAACGCGAAGAACATAAAAATTGAGAACGACATCAGATACCCCGCAAGTAAACAGTAACGACCAAACATTGAGAAGTGCGAATAAATGTCAACAATGAGTTGGCAATTTGTAGACGTGTTAAAGTTTCATTATGACTCCCAAGTATTGAAAATAATTCTTATATTGGAAACAATTTCTTGTGGGTTATCATTTGTGATGGGTTGTCTAATTGGCCACTCTGACACAACAATAAAATCTTAAGGTAAATTGAAGTGCACAATTATACAGTCTCACACCATGCGTAATGCTACTTCCTTCGTATTGTCACTGTACCTATTAATAGTTTTGATGTGATCAACTTATGTTCACTGATGTTAACCGTGATACCGAATGACTAAAAACAAACTATAGAATATTAGCTGTGTCAGCCCGTGTCTCCAACTTACCTCGGGGAAAAGCAGTCACACAATCCAATGGCGAATTATTTCAAATTTTTCTGCCGGCTAAATTCTCCAAAACATATGACCATGGGTGTCATTTACAAATTGGTTTAAAAAAAACCTTTATTATACCAGTATATTTTTTCTTTTCAACGTGTTTTTTAAAAGGTTATTTGGCAATAATATTAAGTAGATTCAAGGCCAAATACATTTTATTTATTCATTAGTGTTTTTTTTGTGCTGAAGGGTATTGATAAAAAAAAGGACTGTAAATTCCCACTCTTGATATCAAAATATTGTATTTTTATTCTCAATGTAAACGAATACTATGTTTTTGTATTACATTCATACATATTTTATGATATTGGCAAATACATTCAGTTGAATGATATATACCATTACTATAGGTTAGGTTTGTCTCATTCTTGTGGCTGCTCACTACTATACCCACGTGACTAGACACGCTTTCAAAGAAAACGTTGACAACCTTCATATTTTGGCATCGTATAGAAATACACGATGTCTTAAACAAGAGGAAATCCTTTTATACTGGAATTCTTTTATAGACTGCAACGCATAAACCCAGCGCCAAACATTGGATTGACGTAAGCTTAGCCTTAGCAAGCAGAATTCTGTGTCTCACAGCAATAATCGAGACGAGATCTAAGTAAGGCTCTGTAAATTAACAACATGGATTTTTTTAATGTGCACCGAAAAACGTTCAACGGCAATATTTTTAAACCAGTTACTATCGTCCATATCATTATTATGTGGAATAAAACTTTGACATATTTCCTTGAACTGGAAACCTGTGCCAAATTGGTGGCCAACACATTGCCCTTATCAGAATTGGATGGGATTAGATTCCACCGCCCCCAGGGCCACCCAAACAAACTAAATACTTCGCTAATCCTGTCGAGGCTTGCTTGCTTCAGAGAAGTCGATTAAGGAATGTATTCCAATAATATCAGCTCCTGACTCGAATTGTGGTGGTTAATATATCCACTCTAAAGTCACACTGCATAAACATTTGTTTCAAGTCAACAACGGTGGACTGGTTATCCCAAAATACACTGTGTGGCAAGGCGTCTGAAAGTGGCGCGGACGTTTATCCACCCGGACAATATTTCAACAAACACAAGGGCAACATAAAACTTCCACCCAGCCAATTGGAAGTTGTTGGAATGACATAAGTAGGTCTCAATACCTCGATAAATTATATTCACCTTTTGCTTGACGGTTAAAAATTCCCTAGATATCAAGATAGCAGATGGCAAATCGACCATCATTATAATGTTCAATTTCAAAGCACACCATTAAAATGAAAAATGTGTATTAGTGTGCCTGTTGATGAAAAAGTGTCCCATGGTAATTTGTTTTCTATCGTTATAAAGCAAAATTATCTCTGGAAGTCCCAGACTTCTGATAACTTGTTAATGGCCGCAAATTATGTCCACAATCTATTAACCATAAGTCTAGACAGGAGATCAGCCCTTAATACGGATGTCTGACAGATATCAAGTGCACCTCCAATCGATTCTTTATAGGCTTAGTGCGGCATTTGGATATCGAATGGCAAATAAAGCAAGGAAAGTATTCCTACAAACGTAATCTCTCAGGAACAATGATAAGACATTTATCCAGCGACTTTCCAATCCCTGATCTGTCTCAAAATTAATAAGATTTTCTCCATCCCTTTTTATCCTTAATATAAGTAATTCGTTACCGGCTTGTCCCAAGAATTTATACTGTTGAAATATTGCCATCCAGAGACAAAATATTTTTTTCATTGTGTTGCTTATTTGTTGATGACTGATTTTATTCAAACTACACTTATTTTACCCCACTCTTATCATATAAGTTTATCTTTCAATGTAAATTTTGTTCAGGGTCAACGTTTAGTAGTTTTTTGTATACCTAAATAGTACCATTATTCCCACTGATGAGTTTCGCAAAGTAGAGTAAATTTACAACCCCAATAAAAGATACACATGGATAAATGGTGGTTTAATATTTAGGTTTATTTTAAAACCATTGTCAAGGTTGTTGAGTTTCTTGACAGTGGTTTTAAAATAAATCGAAATATTGAATCACCATGTATCCATGTGTATCTTATATTGCAGGTGTAAATTTACTCAACTAAATAGTAGCCTGATCTGTTTCACGACAATTTCATAATTTTTATAAGTTAAATGTTTAATATAATTGTTATTCCTTTGGATTTTTACGGTCATACCTGTACACCAGGTGATAGATAGAATAATGGTTTGGTTTACCATTCAAAGGGTTGATTCATTAATGGAATTAACTGTTTAATCCTCTTGATAATAGGTTTTAGAAGATATGAGTCTGCTGATGCCATTAAGTTGTGTATTCCGCAAATGTAAAAATGATAGAATTGACAAAGTTGTACAACAGGAAAGTTAGCACATATCTGGAATAGTATTGCTTGAATAAATACATTTTTACATTTTACACATTATCGCGTAATGGAAAAAATGGATCATGAACCAGTTCAGCTAGAATCAACATAAGATGCAGCAGGTAAAGGGATTTTTTTAGTTGACAAACTAACCAAGTCAAAGTTTCATCTGATAATGTATATCGTTTGTAAATTGATATAACCATTAAATACATTGTGTGAAGGAATCAATTAAGGTGTGGCGAGTGTATTAAGTGGCGTATACGCGAATCTTTGATCTCACATATTACTATAAGTCTAGTTTTACATGTGTACATTAAGTACGGACTGACACCAATAAAAAACTTTCTTGCTCGTGTACTTTATTATCGAAGGTATTATTTATAGTTATACCAGTTAACTATAGAATCAAGAATTTTTTCACCCCCCGTCTAAAGTAGCCTCATATACACTAGTCAATATTTTACGAATCGGCATGAGTTGTCGTCAAGTACTTAGACATTTTAGACAAATTCATCATACTGCTCGATGATACAAACGAAGAGGGCCCGCGGTCGTGGCTTAGAGGTAAGCGTGTGCGCTTACTAATCCTGCTTCGATGTACCGCTCAAGGGATCGAGTCCGTCTGTCGACCATCAGGTATATGAGCCAGTCACATGTTGTGGCTCCGCCGTAAAGATCTGTAAAAAATGATTCCAGTTAGAGATGAAATAATCATTTACACAAGGCTTAATGATATTAACATGGTCTGCTTTTAATATATGAGGTAAGAGACAGTGAGATATTTGGCATGTGAAGTTTCAGTGTAAGAAATTGCTGAACAAAATATTTATGAAGGTTATGACATTGAGAAGTTAAAAAGGCGGACTCTAAACAGAACTTTGACACTGGTGTCACCAAACAACCCACCGTACCAGGAGGGCTGCAGTAAAACAGAAGCGGATATATTCGATGAGATGCACAGTTTAAGACAAAACTTTAGAGTACGCGTTTGCCGGACGAATATCCAAGGGGAACTCTCTGCATGCGACCTGCAGCACCGATAAAGGCGTGGGCCGAAGTCCCTCACTACATAAGCGCAGTGCTGGGCATAGCTTGTTTGTTTGTTTGATTGGTGTTTAACGTCGTACTCAAGGGTATTTCACTTATATGACGAGGACACAAAT
>JARFOD010042936.1:0-23565 GCA_031763545.1 Mopalia muscosa | reverse complement strand
TGGCGATTCGGTGCCTATTTCTGAGGGTCGTGGGTTCGATTCCCGGACGGGTTTCAACCTACAAAATTTGCTGAACAGGTATATGTTCTAACTAAGAAAGAGTTATCCCAAAATAACGAAAACACTGACAGGAGTGCTTATTTAAGTATATTTCTTTGGTTACGAGTTTGTCCGTGAGATCGCTTAAAATATGACAGACACCGTGAGCACCATTAACATGAAATCAATGCATTTAGAAACGCGCTTTATGCTTTCTTATTTGAACAAAATAAATCACAGTTCCCTGCAAAATGTAAACAATATAGTAACCCAAAAGTCCCTGGCTCGAATCCCGGTGGAGGCAAGACATTTGTTCTCTCTTCGTTTATTAATTTTGGCTGGCTTTTTATGATTGGCATTGATTGATTGTTGTTTAACACCGTGCTCAGGGGAGTTTAACGTTTATACAACGGCGGTGGGACTGTGTAAAAAGTTATATTAGCACAACCATAAAATGTGAGGTATTATCTGAGAAATTTAATGTCACTTCAGTCTAGCTCTGACTGCCCTGTCCATAGCCTGGGCGAGATATTTTATTTAATGAGCAATTAAAGAACATTTTTGCCTGATGCCAAAATAGTTTTATACTAGCCGCCCATCATGTCTTATTTACAGAACATGGCCAAGCAGCGTCGGTGTTAACTGCTACAGAGATGTTAGATCTGTTTTGTTTAATCAAGACTAATAGCTAGACAATGTTTCTCAGTAATATTCAAAGGTCATGAAATCGTGCCTTGACCTGTTTCAGAGCCATTTTAGCTAGGAGTATATAACAGATGCTTCGTCTGCGGTAAACATATAGACATATCCACTTATTTCAGCTATTACATTTTCTACATCAATGGGCTTGGCATATCAATGTATGTATTGATATGTATAGTATTTAAATAACATAGGTAAAGTATTTATGGATTAACAACTTCTAAGATTATTTTGATGAGGTTAAATGTTGGTACACCATTATCAAATCAATGGCATTTTGATAGTAAACAGACACCAGGAACAGCATTGACAAGTTATTTTCACAACAAGACGGGGTTATCTGAAACTGTAACAGGATAAAACCTCCCCTGGAATTATACCCATGCTCCCTCAAGGCAGGTGCCAGATAATTTGGGAAAAAATGTTCGCTTCCCAGACCACTCTGCGTCTAACTGTCTATATAGTTTTGTTATAGCGTTGACTCTGCTAGACAGTGATCCGAGTTCGAAAGGCGGAGGAGCCCGAATGTAAGCACATTTATTTATTCTTCACAATTAAAATATAAGAAAATATCTTGAATATATGTAGAGGATATCCAGAGGACACTGCTTATCTGATAAATTAATAAAAGAGATCGTTTGTTTGTTAGGAGGTTAACGTCAGACTCAAAGATATATGACGACGGATTGTCCATTCCACACTGTCCCTTGCTAAATGCAATGGAAAACTGAGATGAAACTGGGTAAAAACCACCCTGCAATTGTCGGTGCCTCATTGTGAGACCTGCTCCAAATAAAATAGATTTAACTAGCATGCACTCCAAACATATGAATTTTTTTAATGTCATGTATCTTTTTCGGATCCATCTATAAATTTACCGTTGATCCTGCTGCTGCTAAACAGTCCACCCTTGAAAAATACCAGCGGAATTTGTTACCCCTATCTAGTCATAAACCTAACCGTGTGTCTAGCCTGAATTTTCAGATATCCATCGATTGGCTCCGAAGAAAATATTGCCATGAGCGGCCTCCACACGATGCAACTTGTAGTATCAACCCATCGAAAAATTCTTCTGAGTTGAAACGTGTAAACAGACCAAATCGAAGCGATTTTAGTTGAATACGATCAATTGAAAGCGAGTTGATTGAAATGGGACTGCTCTCTTTCTATCAACTATTTGAAGTTTACGACCAATGAAATTAAGAGTTGCTGCCTTTAATTAATGTTAGAGACGATACAAACACACTTAGGGCTATTCGGTTCATGGAAGTAAAAAAGTTTATCTGTGGTATTATGTGCCCAAGAATTTCTATGGCATATAAAAGACTAAAGCCGGTGTATAGGACGAAATTGGAAGATAATTCGCTTTTTTTCTTTTTTAGAGGAGTCAATTTTGTTTAATTTTACCCTCGCATTAATCGTATCTCATTCAACCTCAATCGTATTCTCCCGAGAGTTTCTATAGTGGACAAGACTAAGACAACTCTCGTACGCAGTGCCAGACCATCGCGCATTAATTTCCTCCAATATTTGGGGCGACCTATCAGCAACAGTCCAGCAAATAAAAGAAGTGCAAAACAAGATAGACCGGTTGTATCTTAGAGGCACTGTCTAAGTAGAAAGTAGAATTGATTATATTTTAGAATGATTCAAACCGGTATTATAATGTACATGGGTATGAAGCTAAATCCACATAAAGTCGGGTACTCGGTATTGTTCTAATTCTTCCGTTTCCGTAAAGTGTTCGGAAAACAGGTGAGCTTGACAGTTATCAATGCGCATGTCATGGCGATAGATAGCTCATGAGACTCTCCTTCATTCACGGTTTTTTGGGTTGTTTTAAAGGTCCGTAAAAACATAAATATTTGACAAATACGGAATGTGAATATATATCAACGAGCATTAAATTCTCCTCTAATGGTATTCAATATCAGTCAGGCGATAAAACAAGTATAATTGAAGCCATTCACGCCCCCACCGACTTGGTCAAAATAAACAGAAAATATTAAAATATACTATTTGCTCGATTTTCACAGTTTTTGCAGTCTTAACAAAATAATCGAATGCGAATATTTATTTATTTGAATTGTGGATGCAACTTGACAAGAATTACCATCTCCTAGACAGATTTACATCGTTGACAAGGGAGTGAGATAAAAACTGCCTTAGCGGTTTAAGACACCAAAAGAGTCCCGATCCCGATACCATTTTTTATACACGTGAATAAAAGGTTATTCTAGTCCATCTAGTAAAACAAAATTATTAAAGAGTAAAATCAATTTATTTTCGTTCTACGCCACTGCCTTCTTCGCTTGCAAACCGGTACATTATCTCGCAAGTTCCCGCGCTTGTCGAGAGAGTTCGTGATTCCATCGGCAATTTAAGGTTAAAGCCTGTTAATTATCCCTGTATATTGTAATCACAATTTCAGCTAAAAACACATAAATTTTTTTCGAAACGCGGAGTCGAATTCCCCGATTTCAGACGAATAAGCAGTAAAGAAATATGAAAGGCATTTCAAAATGCCAGAGGTGTATTACAAGAAAATGCATTCTGCATTAAAAAAACACAATAAAATAAAATCGTTGATATTAAAATATAAACAGTGGTCCAGTGAAAATACGGTCTGATTTCGCTGTGATTAGGCTGACGCATACATCAGGTATCAACGTCGACTCGACGTTATTTTGCAGGTCCTGTTGCATGTTTATGGTACAAACACGTGAATGCAATGCAACCCTACACTCTATTCACAGACTAAATATATATTTACATGCATATGGTTCTGTTTTTATTTTGGCTCCAGCCGCAAATATAACCCATCGGCTATAGTATGTCGATTACGCCTTAAAGCCAGCTCGCGTGGGCCCATTGACCTTCTTGTACTCCACAAAACTAGAACAGGGAATTTCTTGCAGGCGGTTGTTTTTGATATGGCGAGTATTGGCATTCCAGATCTACCACCGTCGTGCGGCAATGAAGATCTTCAGAGATGCATAACGCTTATATTTAATATGAAATTATATTTATTTTGGTAAAATGAATCAAACGCCAGAGCTAGGTGGTAGGTGGATAATTGATTGGGCTATATTTATAGCTTTCAGATAGGATTGTATTATTATACCCTTTGGATAGTTTCGTAATAAATTCAACAGGGACAATGAAAGTAATTAGTGAAATCTGGGAATAACCCAGGTGAAGTACTATCAGTCTGTATATAGTCGACAAGCTGTATATTAATGCAGTAACACGTGTTAAATTGACAGCTGATCTGTTTTGATAACTTGTGAAAACACACAAATGTCTTGCCAACGAGTGTCTACTTTTGATCATTTAGCATCTAGTTCTCACAGAGGTTAGCCTCAATCCTGATTTTGATTATTTCGGTTTGACGGCAAATGGATTTTCTACCAAGAAATAATATAAGAAAAAGGACTGGAGAAAATCTGGGTCTGTTCACCGCGAAATGATAATGGACATGCGACAAGTGGTAGGATGACGTACACGTTAACTACTTACATGCTGTTTTGTTTGTGTAGTCATGAATAAAGTTAACGCACTCTGAAGGTGAATACTATATTAATTATGTATTTAATACATACAAAATAATTAGTATGCCAAGTCTCTTTCTTCGGAAATTAAGTTCTGCAATTCGTATTGAGTTTTGTTTTGTAATGTAGCAAGACATTATTATTCGCTATGCGCATTATTTCTCCGTGCAATTTAAGCGTTATGTTTTAACTTGTTACGTTTTAATGGGGTTCAACGAAATGGTAAATCCGACTCTCTTGGAATCGGAAAACATGTATTTATGTGGAAATACACACGGTTGATCGTTATTACGTATAAACTTATGGATTTATTCAGGTGTATTTTTTGTTTGTGGCTCTACTGTTCCAACGTATGTTTTGTTTGTTGTTAAGCAAAATAAATACCCATTATTATCGTTTTAGTAAGTACATACGTGACAAAAAGCTGGATTTTCTTATTAAAACAAATTACACTTATAAGTTTTTGAACGACATTATATAGCATATGTATCGAAACGTTGTGTTTTATCACAAAACAAGAAGAGGTTATCCAGAAATTGTATAATCAAATTACACTTGGTATAAACTCCATGTAAATAGCTTTAAAATTATGAATGTGGTTATTTTCCACACAGGGTGGACAGCTTATCACAAAAAGGTTTAACCATAATTAGCAATGCGAAACCCTTTGAAGGCAAGCCCTTTCTTAATAGTATAGTCGATACTTTACCGATAGTATACCAAGTTTATCACATATGATGTCTGACAACAAGAGCAGATCGGTTCATGCAATTTGGTAGTAAACCTAAAACTCTGCACTTGGGGTTGGTTGCTCGAAGCGCTCTAAAATATAATTTTCTTTTTTTCATGAAGTGGCGCCATTTTGAAATTCTATCTCCAATCCACTATTAGAGATTGAATATGATTTAAGCGACTTACAGTATTTCGAAAAACTGGACCCAGGAAAGTAGATATAGCTATATTAAAAGTATCCATTAATAGAAGGGTGAGTTTTGTGTTGCTGAGTATCCGGAAATGCAAGAATTAAATTAAAGGGTGACTTATAACTACAACTACATGTACAATATTTTAAAAGATGCCAAGTTAAAAACTCAACACATATTTAATTATAAAGTTTTACCCCTTGTCTGAATAACATCATAAAGTGAGAATATGCAACCGTGTTACAAGTCACGTTGTATAGGCCTTCGACTTTGAAAGATGGCCGTTAACTTTTTCGAAACCAATTGTGTGTTGACATGACTATATGTGCCACTATCAGGTTTCTATAAAGTTTGCTTTTTGTCATATTGAATATTCCCTTACAGCATTCTATAATTCGCCCCATTGTGTATAAAAGATTATCCTGTCTTTTAAACCGTTTTTGTTGCTATGTTTATTTTGTAAAGGTCGGAAATGAATCATAAAGTAGACCCATCAGTTTATCGATAATGTCTGCTCAGAGTGCATATATAGAAGTCGTGCTATAAGAAATTTGTCATTTGTGAGCATTACGCAGTTCCCCTCTTACATCATAAACGCCTTATGTGCAAAATAAGTAGAAAAAACCGAAAGATTGGCTACGAAACCTTTATATAACTCTATAGGCAGCCCGAGGAATGAATCATTAACACTTAATCAAATGTTCGTTTCTTGTCACGCAAGATTCCCATCAATCCACTAAGACCCCTTTTATACCGCAGGCTGACCTATTGACTTGCCGAGGCCGTGTACCAGAACAGTGGCCGATCTGGGGACTATGAACTGCTAGCACTGGTTCAACATTAGGTTACCACACAGTTTTAATCACTCCACAAGTACTATATGAAGACAATGGTGGCTTAATGGATAGTTGTGGTTCCCGATCACTGCTGCTGTGTCTAGACATCAACTATTTCACTTTGCAGACGAGTTTATCGACCTCGCCCAATATAGTGATTTCTAATTGAAAGCGAATTCCGTAATTGATCAGTGAGACAGAATAGTTCGTATGTTCTGTGTGTATCGTTCGTGCTACTGGTTTCCTCTTTCTCCTCGTTTACTCTTTCATTTCGTGAGGTTACAGGAAATAATAGCATCGGTCTAGTTGTGTATCAGTGTAAGTTCTCAGCGTGAGTTGTGTACACGTCGATACAACCCTCAGATAGGACAATATCTCAGCCGCTCGTAATTATTCGAATATTAGACTATTGTCCTTATGTATGCTAGGGAAAGGTAAGCAAGGAGTGAGGTACAATGTAGACCATCAAATGGTGTCCCAATAAACACTAAAAACTTATTCTCGTCAGGGCAGAAGCAGAATCCTGGTTTTTGATATACATGTTTGCCCGTGAACCAGTATACCTACAAACAGGTTTACCAATTTACCTACAACATATTTTGTTACAGCCGCTAATAAACAAAGGTAGCTTTTACGCGAATGGTCGCTTTAAATATCCAAAATACTAGTCATTTCTTCACAAATCTAATTGGCACCCAACTTAGTTATTTCACAGATAGCCAACTAAACTACCTTGACATTAATTAGATACCACATCAGCAATTGCAGTCTGAAATGCCTATAATAACATCATCTAATTGATTTCCCTAAAAAGTCCATCTTTAACCACCTTTGACAAACTGCTCTTAACTTACCAGCGGCTGTAATTAAAATGTTTGTGCGTTTAGATAACGACTGATGAAGATCGTAATAATGAGATATGGTATGATGTATTAGCAATAAATAATAATTTAGAACATTTGTTATTTAAAAAAAAACAGTTATATGCATGCAGGGTTGTTAAATAACAGTTAACTTGATATTTTTAATGTGGCCGTTTCTGTAAGCACTTTTCTTAATCCCGGCGCAGGCGAGGCGATTTATATTGCAGCGACAAACCGCGCGGACTGCAAGGGATTTTTGTCGCCCAGAGACTTGAGCGCAGACTATGAGCAACTGTACTCTACAAATCTTCCTGCTGGCTCGACCATATTTCCCTTGACAAAGCGACCGCCATTTAAACTATGGTATCATTTGACAAATATATCGAGTCTGATTGGACAATCTGGTGTGTTGTCGGCGACAAGCGCTTTTTGTCGCCAGCGAACGCACACGAGGCGATTTTCCAGGCGATTTTTATCGAAACAATCAAAAAAGAGATAAAAAAATATATATTTTATATATGACGGTGTTGATCAGACCACCCTTACATACATAATACAGACATGAAGGCCGATGTAAGGTTAAACTAACCCTAGTATTTTGTTATAAGAACATTTGGCATCAACTGTGGCGGATTCTTTACACCTATAGCAATAACAAACTGTGAAGGTCTGCTTTCCAACAATGCTAGTAATGCGGTCATGCAAAACGTAATCATGACTATTTTCAGCACGAAAAACATAACACTGAGCTGTGTTTTTATCAGTAGAACGATATATATTAATATACACCGGACATCTGTGATGGACATTTATGAACTAAAACGAACTCTTGTGTTTCTATACATTACACAGTGTGTTCGGCTGCTATTCTTATCGTTTTGTTCTCACAAAACCATCGACATCGGTGGTATCATAAATACTCTCTCTTTAAATCATATCATTATGTCCACCATTTTCCAGACTTACAAAACAAAACATTCTAGTTTAGTTTGGAAATCGTAAATGCGTGATCAAACTCTCAAGGAGTCAGAATTTCAAGTAAAACAAATGATGTTTCTTTGTAATTTAAGACTATAAAGTTGTTTTTTTTTACATTTACCTGAAATTCATATGTTCTGAAAGCTTTATATTGTATCAGGGTAGAAAAATAACGCGCATCCATGCTTAGCTTGAAAAAGGTAATCAACACACGTAAATGTCCTTGATCGCGGCAATGTATCTTAAATAAAACGCAGAAAGGCTTTAAAATACTTTTTATTTTTTTCTTGGTATATGGGATACACATAGAAAAGACTTAGTAGTGTGTGCTTACTGTTTGGTTTGGGGTTTTATTGATCCGGAACCTTCGTGTTTATGACATAATCATACAATTACAGACCTACATCATTATGGTCATATTTTTGTCACACTTTGAGGTATTGTAGGTGTCCATTTTTACTTGACACTTCTAAGAAATAATTTTAGGGTGTGATCAGGTTGAGAGATTTAGAGGAAGCGGCATGTTTACAACTGCTGTCCCATAGGAACGGAATGTACAATGCAATACCAGTAACAGTCACGTCAACCTGCCATAAACCTTATAGCAATATATACAACCATCGAAATTATATTTCAAGTGTTAGATATGTAGTTATCTGATCTTGGTAGGACAAACATTTTTACAAGACGGTGAAGATGTTTTTTTAAATCCGAAAATTGTCTCCACACAGAAAACTGAAGATTTTGATATGTAAAGGAAATCATAGGCTTGGGCTCGAATTAATTCAATATTATTTGGGGACTCATTCGCCGTATAAAATTCTCGTAAACACTAGAAAACGGGCTTGTGCTTTGTGCTTGAGATGTCGACGTTATGTCCATGACTGTCTCCGATCTGAGTTCCGTATAACAGTTAAGATGTCACGTGATTGTGGATCACCGGAAGTACCTTAAAATAGAAGATAAACTTTGACCCAATCAATATCAGCACTCAACCAGAGTGGTGATATTGTTACTAGGGCGGAAAACCTGAAGAACTAGCTTATCGATATTTCTGGCACTCAAGACAACTTATGTCCCTCACAAGAACTATCTTTTAAAGTGTGTGCCCATCGAGCTTACGATTGAGTTGAGGAGAACTTTAGGTTCCACAACAACCATTAGCATTGGTTCTAGTATCTGTCTATCACATAGAATCCAATGAGCAGGGCAATTCTATAGAACCAGAGGCATAAGAGGAAAGTCAATTCTCCAACCCCAAATTCTATCTCAAATTATTCATGTCAAAGGTCAAATTTTGTAATGAAATGGCACAGTTACTGAACAGAGAGTAATTAACACTGTTAAATAGTGACCTTCTCATTACCCATTCGACATGTATTATTTAATATCAACCGATGGTTTTATCGAAATTATAAATGAAACCATTAAACCACATGCTTAAAATAGGTTTGGATCGAATCATAAACAGTTTTGGCTGAACGAGTTAAAATCTGACAGAGCAAAAGATACGAAATGTAGAATAAACAATATTGTTATGATAGATGTCACAAGAGAATACATTGCACGATAAGAATCAATCAATAAATATGATAATTGATCAGACAGTGTATCCGTCCGATATATGTTCACCTGTTCTTAATTGGTTGTAGTTCAAGGCGTTTATCGCTACTCATTGTCATGTGTGCAATTGGAATAATCAGATGATCCGTTGGGCATTTCTATCAGTTATATTAAAGAATGATAAAACAAAACAATTTTTCCCATTGTAGATACATGTATCTCGGGTATATCGATGTATCTGTTACATGATATGCATCTTCTTCCTAGCTCCAGAGTTGACCATATATGTACCTACCAAAGAAATGAACACATTTAGTTACACCATAATGCGGAGGCTACATGCGCCATCCAAATTAAACAACTTAATACTAACTAACGCATTAGTTATACTTTTAAATATACCAGTTTTCCGTTGCTATTATATACAGCATTCCATCTCAGTTGTGGCGTTTGGAATTGCCAACTAAAACTTTAAACGTGTATTAATTATGAGACGGTTTATTTGACGCTTTGGAGACTCGATGATACTTGGCAAACAATTCAACTCTTGCGCGGAAGAAACATTATGCGGCGGCATTTAAGCCAGTATATCTATGTTTATCGAGTTTACATTTGATCCCTTGCCAGTTGAGCCACGTAGTGTTGTGACGTATGAGTCCACGCTCGTAATTTAACTGCTAATCCCTATGTCTAACCAACGTTGAAGGAAACATTTTTTACACGTTTTCGGCAATGGTGGGCTTTTGTTATAAATGTTTTGGGAATCGTAACTGGTGTGTATTGATACAACGAAATGGGGTAATTGCCCTTATAAAAATGTCTAGCTTTTTTCAATAATTGTTAATAATTTGAAGCGAATAAATGGATAAAACTGCGTACGTTACTAAGTAAGGTTCATTCAGTATCACAGAATTCTATCGATGTAACCACACAATTGGGACGACCGACATTGATTCTGGTTGTTTCTTCGAAATTTAGTGCTGGGTACGGATATCTCAGGGCGACTCTGAAGTGGTTTATGAAACAATCCAAAGTAGTCGTGTGTATATTTAAGTATATTACGTGTAAGGTGTCTACTCGTGCCATTTGACAAAATAAATCACTGTTGATGATTGGATGTAACATTTCCCACAATGGTAGATGAATATCCGATTTTACTGGAGACGATCTTTCACGGAGGCAGGTTATGGAATCTTTGATTAAGTAGTCGACCGGCTAAACGTTTGTTTCGACGATATTTTCCCAGTTATAACTATTTTGGCACCCTTTGACGACATTAGGTTAGATCACGCGAGTACTATCTAAACTTTGTACACTAGTTATTAAATTGTATACATATATTTAATTTGATATCTGATCTTGTGTGTTGATCTCTATATGTAGTGATTCGCAAATTAGTTACATTGATCCACGGCTAACACTCATAAAGAATAAAAACACGCTTCTATGTAACATATAAAACAGTACTGTCGTAACACCCTTGGTAACACAACCGTAGCAAACAATATATGCCGTTTCTATGAAGGTTAAATTCCTTAAAGAATCACACATACAAGTTTATAAAATTAATTGATAATTTAAAGAAATTACAAAACCCAAGTAGCATTATAACGCTGTTTTCCATCTTTCTCTATAGATTTAATCCTTCTTTATCAATATATGTTCTCATTTCTTTGAACTAATAAATGCCCTTGGGCTTTGTCTGGCCGAGAAAACTAATATATACAGCCATGGCTATCACACAAAATATAAATTTCCTATATATATGCCCAGCGAGACCTCTCTATTGGGATCATGTTTTCGCGCTATCAAAACTAATTGCTTCTAAAACCAAACAGGTATTTTGAACAAGAGAAAAAAAAGCAAAAGAGAAAAACGAAAGTGTATGATTCCTGTGAAATGTATCTGTTGCCTGTTTCGACGTGGAATATCAACAACCTCTGAAAAACAAAACAGAAAACGTTATTCACTGTATGCATCATGTGCACAGACAATGCATTTTATACAAAAATACCTTCTTATATTCCCACGCAAAGCATTAGGCTTTATAAAGAGCATAGATTTGCATTCTGTATATTTATAACTTTTAAGTCCATTTTAATTTAATACTTTTCTTCAATTTCCTCAATTATCAACCCTCAAAGGTTATACAAAAACGAGTGGAAAACAATTGCATTGCTAATGTTTAACTTGGTAACCCAAACATATGGGTGCGCAGTATTTATTTATCTGTCGCGGCTATTATATACTTAATAAGCTCATACATTTAACTTGAACATTCTTGAAAGCAATATTTAACCCTGAATTTATAAGGCGAGCACAACATCAGGGTTATTTTCCTAGGGAGATAAATAAATCTGTTAAGTCTCACACATCACTCAAAACATAGAGGTCATCAGTTGTCGGTATGTTCAACCATCATATGTGAAGTTATGGAGGACATTTGTAAAGTGTCCTTACGCTTTAAAACCTTTCCAAATGTGATATCTAGTACATCAGAGTGTATTCTTTCTATTTTTGTTCCCCAGAGAGCTAATTCCACATCTTTTAACTGCATATTGGCTAAATTGATAAAGGAAGCAGAGGATAATTTTTTCGAAAAATATCAACATATTGTACAAAAGACATACCTGAGAGTCTTGCAGGTTATTTCACGACATACACATCATCAGCCTAATTTACGACAAATATCACTTTGAATTCAACAAAATCAAGAGCCTGGGGTGAAAGCGCGATCATTTAGTTTTGTTTTGAGACAATTTTGCAAAATTATTTCCTTCGTTGTGTTTGTAAATAAACTTTCCACCACAAAAAAACTTCCAGTAATACCTACATTTATTTAACTTGCCTTTATAACAGGAATAGAAAAAATCCATTAGAACTTTATCTCACATCAACAACATGCTGGAAAATGAAACTTTATTATTCCTCAACCAAATTTGTTGTGTTCTGATTGGTTAATTTGCAGGGGTGTTAGAACCCCTACATCCCAGGAGATTTCAAATATCACTAGAGGTCAGGGTAGTATAAAACATGAACATAGAGGATTACGGATATCTGATAGACGGCAGGAGCATAATTAGATCAGACACTAATTTAGATCTAATATCCAGTGGAGTTAACTCGGCTTAATATCACGACATAACGTCAATGTTTATTTCTTGTCGCTTTTTCGGAGTCGCTTGGATGCTCACAAATATTAAATACGTTCACAGGTTTTTCGAGCGCCCAATGAGTTATTAGTAAGATTAAATTAAAAATGATATTTGATCTAAATCAACCCTTCACCATACTTTAACTATGTCTAGATCTTAGAAAGACCAGGATTGGATTGGTGTATGTATAGCTATGTTGATTATATAATTAACATAAAGTTTAGTTTAAATATGCTTTACATTAACACACCTGTTATTTTAATCAATAATAATTTTGTATTCCATTTTAGATTTCGGCTGTCAATTGTAAATATGCAGACCTCTCTCCGTCAGTTCTGTTTAGTTGGATGTTTATTTCGATTGCTGATAACATTTCTCATCTGAATATTTATTAAATTGATCTCTAGCTAGCCGTTTGTTAATGGTCATAATGTGTGTATGACATAAAATGCGTTAGACAAGTGGGATTAACTCCAGATATTGACGAAATCCTAGCATTTTGGTTTCTCACAACAAGTTCTACATGTTTGAATATTTTAATTTATTCGGTCAGTCATATGATCTAAGTCCGACTTCATTAAAAAAAACAAAGTCAAGAGGCTTTAACAGAAATCATTGGACTACAGGATTAATGGCTAGTCTACAAGACAGTTCTATTAATAAAGTGAATAATCTTATTAGACATAAGGAATTTATAACATTCAAACTACAGACATAATCACAGACAAAAATAATCTGAAAGGCTTGCACCAGAAACTGGACTACATGGTAGGTATGGGCACTTGAAGACCAGTATGTGCCTTTACCTCTGGCAGGTGATAATTGAGACGGGAGATGCCAGTATCATACAATCCCACAAAGGCTGTCTGAGTGTCCATGGCAGGCCTTGTTTTCTTTGAAGTTGAATCGGCGGATTAAGTGCATTTATCCATGCTATACAACGAGAGCACAGCCTTAAGCTGCACGCACGGTTTAGTTCGCTTTATTTTGAAACTGTTTTTGAAGAGGGTTGATTTCAGTAAGCAGTCAATTGCCTGTGGTTTAGAATTATCTCTATTTTTCGTGAAAAAATATATCAAAGTTGGAAATTCTTAACCGACACCAATAGTAATACTGCCAAGGTGATGTAATGTTAATTTGAAATAGCATTCGGCAAGCAGCTGTAATTAAACTTACTAATACCGAATGGCTTTGAACGTGCGGATTATGGGAATTTTGAGTAGATACATGTGGCAGATATGTGATCTATATAATTACGGGAGAAACGAATTAACTGATCCACCTCCAAATCCATAAATTGGTTCTCATTTATATTTATTTATTTTGCAATGTTTTACTGTTGACATATACCAGAATCCACAACCACTTGTGACAGCTGATGATTTCTATATTAGAAATGCATTCATCTCGTGTTTGTATAAACCAGCTGCAGTTTGTATCAACCTACTTGAATAAAGGGTGCGTGCTTGGCAAGTAAGATTATAATTTCTCATGGCGAATCAGTTCCAATAATCTAATGTTTTATAAACGTTTCTTCTCCCCTTTTTGTGTAGCACGATCTGTGGCATTTTAAAATTCATGTGTAAGATAGAAAAGTCGACATTCGTCTCTGACGGATATTCTTTTAGGCCCTCTGATTAAAGTTTACAAAAATTGTTGCACTTATTAGCACTGGAGCAAAATAAAATGTCCAGCAGGGTCAAAACACTTCCAATTTAATGGTTGTGTTCCTTCAAAAGTGAAATACTCCAATCAATCAAGCAATATTTTGAGACTTCCCATTTAATTATGAAATTAAGAACAAAAAATCAAGGATTTGTTTGTTTGTTTGTTTGATTGGTGTTTAACGTCGTACTCAAGGGTATTTCACTCATATAACGACGGACACAAATACAGAACATCATAAACAAATCTGCTTCCCGTTACCCTTTAGCTCTGCGAACACCAGGGCAACAGAAAGCAACCTCTTTTCTCGCCTCTTACGATCGACAAAAGAGAAGAAAGTCACTAGGGAACTAAAACTATGGCAGGCCAGTAAAGAGCGTGGCTATTGCTGCATAATTTCCTCGACATGAGCATGCACACATAATATATCAAATATGTTAACATTGAAAAGATGCATGTTCCGGTTCACCACGAAGTTCGGATTGAGAAGAAGAGCAAGGATATAGTCCTATGGCAAAAGTTATTTTTATTACTCAGCATTTGTAATTGTATCCTTTTCTATTGAACAGTCTTCTGTGCTACGGGTAAGTGTCATGACATTTACTCCCGTGGTTTATTATGGCGTTCAAAGTAAAAGAGCCAAATTGTTTCTCATACATCACAATTTTGTGCGTTATTAGTATGACTTTCATATTACATTTTTTTCCTGCAACCTATCACCCCAGGTCTTCACGAACAGAACACATCTTAGTTTCTAGAACATAAAATATTTTTTACAGATTAAAATATTAAATCTGCAAGACTATTTTGCATTGGAACTAACATGATTGCAATAGATATAATTATTAGGTCATAAAAAAGAAAATCTTTTTGATCATATTAAATAGATGAATAAAATGGAAAAATTGTATGTAGAACATATATATTTTTTATTTAACTAACATATTTATCACCAACATTAATTTAGGACAAGATTATCAATTTTGAAATCATTCATATTACAATGACGGATAATGTAAAACAAAAAGTTTCAAATAAAATGAACAGACAAATGTTAAAAGTATGCCGATCCGTCTCATTATAACGATAATTGACTTATGAAATTCCCCCCAATATAATCACTGAACACAAAAAGAAATAAAAATAAGTCACACCTTGAACTTAAATTGGATGAAAAGACAAAGAGACACATCGAAGTTGTCAATAAAAGACTTTTTGTCACCAGAAATTTTTTTTATCGTTCATCAATTTTAACAGGTTAATATCAGGAATGTCTGAATAATATAACTGTGTAACTGTATCTGTCATATCGATTTACTTTGTCTTTGGTTACACTCTATGTGTCGTTTTGAAGTTGAATACCGAAATCGAAAAAATACAGTTTATTTGATCTTGAATAAATCAGTTAACATGCTTGTTAGGCAAAAACCAAGATATATTTTACTTTTCCCTTTGCGCTTTTTTGCTATATTCCATCAGAGGCAGTCCGAACCGTTCAATGGTTTTGTTTGTGCCTGACAATAAACTCCCTGACCAAAGTATGGTAAATCTTATATTGTTATATTCGATTACTCTTGAGGCCTTTATGCTGTCATAACAAAGCCTTTGCTCCTTTAATAATGGAATTGATAACCTGCTGTTCTTTGTTTTAGTCTCGATTTACTATATTCATAGCGAGGTATGCGTCAGGTCGGGATATGACCAAGTGACAGGAAAGTTATTACTTGCTCGTAAATCTGCTTTGAGGTGACCATTCTGGTTTTCTGTTCAGGACATGTTATTCTGATATGGCCCCATGAGACCACAATGCGGATAGCAATGATCAAATTATTCATCGATTTGATAGCATGGTCGGTAATTTTGTTTGATGTGTTCTGTCAACTGTTCTACAGATCTTGTTTCTTATTCTTAATTAAAGTTGTATAAGAGCAAAACCAGCTTTAAAAAGTCTCAGATCTGTCCACACCAATTGAGATTTTTAGCTTGGAACACGACGCCCACAAACAAGCCTTCACTATGGTGGGCCAAGTGCGTCAGAAGTCGACACTATATAAGACGTGAGTGTTTAAAGGTGACTAGGTGTTTAACAGGCCAATCAAATCGCTTTATTCCAAGACAAATATCTTTTAAAATTTTTAATTCCCGTTTCAAGTTTTTTCTCACGTCAATTTTTAATGTGATTTTGGTCAAAATGTACGTGTTAAAATGCTTTCGTCGCGTATGACATTCTAACATTTGTGTCCCAGGCATTTTTAAACGCTTAAGTTATATAATCTCGACTTATGACGCAATTTTTTAAAATTAAATATGGCAATGTAAATGGAATTAACAACAAATTCTTGTAAACAAATATAGATAAATAAAGTATGTGATTGACAGTCCGCGAAATCTATCACGGAAAGCATAATTTCAACAACAACGCTTGGCCCACCACACATTTATCTGTAGCTTCGATTATTGTTTTACCACCAGTTCAAATGATTACGTAAATCTGGACAGTAAAACAGATTCAGATCAATGGCTATACATCGTATAATCGTGGGCTGTTTCAATTTTTTTTTTTTTTCAAAAAAGCGTGAGACATGACATTTATTATGATGCCTTCCAAAGCTTCTCCTCTTCGTTACGTGACTTTGCTCCCCTCCCAGAGGAGAGACCTGCCCAATAACATGAAAGGTTACACCGTACGCCTATTTCGGTAATATTTACTGTTGATACAGACTTACCCAAACACTGCAACGATTACATTTGGCAAAACAAAACAAGTAGCGAACGATTGGGAAAAGAAGCTGTCGACAATTGGTATTTGTTCAATGTCATCATGACGTTTCATACACAACCATGCGGTAAACAGGTGGGAGTTCATGTAATGGACAACGATGATAATTGTTTGTTTTTTTTTGTTTTATATTTTTTTTCTCCAATAGAGATGTTTCAGAATGCCAACTAAAACGAAATGACTGATACTTATTTTTTTAATAAATAGTTACATTTGATTGGAAGCTTAACTGATGATCAGAACTGTGCAAATTTTAAAAATCAGCTTACAATATGTACTACTCGATGTCGCATTCATCAGTAACCTAATGAACAGAGTGAAGCTGAGAAGTGCTGTGACCTTGTTAGACTCGCTGTGTAGTAATAACAATTGGTTGAGTCGGGCTTGTCGTGTGATGTTGAGTCAAACACCCTGCGGCATTCGTCGAAACCCCACGAGAAAAGCACCCGTTGAATATATCTGTAACTGTGAAACGGGTAATCCTTTTATCATTAGTGAATTGTACCAACACAATGATGCACAAACGACATTTTTTGATTGGTTTGCGTTTAACGCCGTCAAAATTCCATTGATGTACGGGTAGTCTTGTTTTATCTTAAACCATTAATGTGGATGTGAATACATAAAACCACGTTAATAAACATACTTGTTTAAATGTAATATATTTTATATCCCCTTATAGATTTGTCCAGTTATTGTCCAGTGTGTTCATTTGTTTCCATAACATGAAGATAACAGATAATTGTTATCGTTTCCCTATCTGTGTTATACTAACAGATTCTGATTGACAAAGCGTCGACAGCCATTCTTTGTTTCATCCGATGACTGTTATTATGTTTAGGCCAACATTTTGTTTTCGGTAAATTGTCTATTTTGACCGTTGTTTATTTAACCTTTTTGATAATAGTATAGAACCCTTGTATGAGAATATCATTTCCAGTACGAATTTGACCATATAGTTTTTGTGAATAGATCTCTATTTAGATTGTACCTCAAAACATACAGAAATAAAATGCGAAGGGGTTATATATTACCTAAAGCTTACATGATTATAAAGGCAGTGTCCTATCCATACACCAAAACAATAATATAGACAAAGCTTGGTAAATACGTTAAGCTGAGCCAACACTTTGCAGCTCACTCAAATGGCCCACACATTCCAACGCATCATTTCCCCACGGCTATCATTTTCCATAACTTGAGATAAAAACACCCAATATTGTCTGAATGTGTTTATACGACTATTTTAGAATTTGCCTAAAGCCTACGTGTGTATTTGGCGGCAGACATACCAACCAGTTAGTCTTTTGTTAAAGCACAGACCTGTAAATGTTTATTTCTAAATGGTTATTGCTGTCACAGGAAAACCGGTCTCCGTATATATCTTTACAGGATTGTTTAACATGTTATTTCAATTCCATTGATGATTTGACTGTTGGCCCTGAAACATGTACAGCGGACTAGGTTCACATTTTATCTTCTAAAATTGAACGTGGTTCGGTCTTCTTTTGTTGATCAGTGGTTTATATACGGTAGTTCGGAATTTGACAAATATCCCACTCAGAGCACCGTCTTAAATCTGTGTATAGTCTTACCCTAACCGCCGATTGATTAACACGTTTTGTAATTTTCTGTAACCTTTTACGAAATTCTGTGCTGCTATATGGACGAATTAAAACCGAGACTTTACTCTCTGAAGCAACGCACAATACACAAATACATACTATGTTGACCATATAACCCAGTCAGTGATGATTTGCTGTCTTCGGCTTCAAGAACATGGGGCCTAACAGACGGCTTGTATTTAACTTCAAATGTGCATTGTTATTGCTGTTGTTGTTCCTCCACCAGTACTCTGGAATACTGTACAGCCAACTGATCTAAAACTAAAAATAAGCTGTTGCAAGCTGGTTTTATGTCGAAGGCAGAGGACGGAGAGCATATGTAAAGTCGTTAATAAGATGCAGGCAGCATGTTTTTTTAAAATGACTCCTAAATATATTGACATCAAGTCTCGAAAGGAATTATATTTGATTCCTTAAGATTGGAACGCAATGAAGTAGCAACATGTTGTACAGCATAGGTATACATAATAGAGTTTCACCGTATATCTGTTAGGTTGTTTTAACCGTTCCTAGCAACAAAATAGTATCTGATTATTTTGTAGATTAAAAAAAAATTGCACTTAAGTTTTAAAAAACACTGAATGCAGGTTCGATAGTTGCTTCTGTCGCTATGAGGGTAAAGGTTGCCCCCCTCCGCCTCCCCCCTGAAAGTTTCAATATGCCTTAAATATTCTAAGGTAGAGTAACAAAATGATGAAGTCCGCTAGTGAGCTCGTTTCGATTGGTAGTGTACACGGAAACTAACAACTGAACACTTGCATTAGTGTTTAAGGGAATACCTGCTATTTTACTTCAGGATAGGAAAAGAAATATATGCTACCGGATGCTGCAGTGTGACTCCAATACGTATCCACAATCATCTTAATTTCAAACAGTTCGGTATCATCGAGGAACGTTATGTGATCATAAATTAATGTAAGTCACGTCATATCTACGATATTTCACGACATTCACTCCCATTCCTGGTATCCCCCGACTTCCAGCATAAACGGCCAACTAACAAGATGCCCATTCTTTTGGCCAATCCTACAGTTCAGACTAACCCCCTAACGGCAACACAAATTACGGCCCTGGAACAGCGGTGTACACGACACAGTTTGAACGAGGTACCCACAAGTCAGTACCAGGGAACGAGGATGCTCAAAACTTTTAATGGTACTGCTATTGAGCGTAAATATTTTACTTTGGGACCAAATGTATTGCGATACTATAAATACCATAAATACTAGTAGTTATAACCAAATAGTTTACTATATAATATACTGTGATATGTTGTGTGACAAAATTTATCCAAATCGAAATATTTTAAATGCAATAGTCATTATTGCTTGGTGCATTAGATTGTAAATTGACTGATAAAGCTTAATTGTTCATAATACGTGTAGTATAAACAAGTCTGCTGAACAGGAATCGTTAAGCAAATTGTATTAGTCTAAATCCAATTGGTCCATGCTGTTTGAGGGTAGGCGTACAGATTGTAAATTCACTGGTAAAACTCATAATACACCATCCCCTTGCTAAACACAAACTTCTGAACAGAAGTCTGTTGGAAGTGTTAAACCCGATAAGACTCTATCGAGATGTTGAGGTCCTAGGAGCCACACAGACGTTGTTTCACGTCGTCGTGCATAGTGGCCATAGAATCCGAGGTACAGCATATTTCACAGATTACTTTTATTAGAACAAAAACTATTAGGATTGGTCTTCCATCTGCTATGTTTGTCAGAACTGTCAGAACGCATATTAGTATTGTTCCACAGGGCACAAAATGTCTCGCCATTCAACGTAATTCAGTTTCAAGCAACTGTGTAGCATACAATTGCGTTACCAAAAACAAATAAGTGTTTTGGTGGCTATATCATTTTCCTGCCTACAATACATACAATATCGGGTGTTTGCATCTCAGACGACATTCTCAGCGACATGATTTGAGCGCACCATGAACACAAATACACGCCATAACAATAACAACCGCCAACAAGAAATTCCTTGTGGAAACTTCTGAGAATAACCAAAGGTCAATCTGGATCACGTGGGCTTAACGTCAGACAGGCGAAGGCGTTAGACTATTCGTAGCCCGCTTATACGTACGTTCCCATAGTCACAAAAATAACACAGGAAATATTAAGTAGAATGATTTGGGAATGTGTTTAGACCGTAAGGTATGGGACTAAATCACATTCACATGTTGGCATATTCAACTGTCTTGATTAATAGTGGGTATGGATATACGATGAGTAGTGTTTTACAGAGAAACAACCTAAAAATGTGTGTAAATTAATTATTACAATTAATCAGTCGTCGTCGGTCTTTTAAATGTGTACCATTTGTACTTTTGTTTAATATTGGCAGTGCTAACATTACACCGTCTGTGCAAATTAACCGGTAAATTCCTATATATCTGATTGTGTTAGTTTCAAGCGCAAAATTGAAGTCAGGTATGATTTATTCAACTTAGGGCTTATAGGTGGAGTATAAAGTCAAAGTATAAAACCAGAGTAATTTTCTAAGAGAGATATTTAAATCTGTAAGTCTACTCATACTCATTTAAACCACAAAAGCCACCAGTTATCTCTGTATTCAACCATACTGCGTGAAGTTGTGGGGAAGATTTGTAAATTGTCATCAGGATTTGAAACCATTCCAAGTGTGGTATTAAGTACATCAGGGTATGACAAGCCGTTTTATCACTTCTGCCTTTATTCTTCATATGTCGAATTAGTTTTGTTTTTACTTTCCTTATGTAAATTCTGAAATTCAAATGTGAAATTCTTTTTTACTTATGTTGAAAAGATTTTCACTTATGTAAAAAACAATTTTATACATATGTAAAGTAAAATTTTATTTTATATATGTAGAATTCTTTTTCACATAATTAAAATAAAACACAATGTCCTATCTATTTCACATATGTGGAAAAGAATTTCACTTTTGTAAAATAAACTTTTATTCTAAATAATTGTGAAAAAAAAATCCGAAATATCAAAAACACTGAGAAATGATTTCTCCCCGCAGCAAGGGCCGTATCCAACCTTCATTTGTGCTCCTTTCGTCTTGTATAGACTTTCAAGACGAATGCAAACACGATAGGAATATATTCCACATGCTATACAAATTTAGCCTCAGCAGGGCACACTCTTGAGACAATTGATTAGGAAATGGTCCACTGTATCGCGGTTACATAGAATGCAGACTGCCAAAAGTCAAACATTTAAACAAATTCCTTGCTTTTAAATACAGGCAGTGAGGGAGAAGTCCGTAATTGAGGTCGTGTATGCTTTTATTTTACATATCTACAGAAGTGTTCCACTTACCTTTTTATTTTACATACGTGAAAAAGATTTCCACATATGTTAAATAAAGACTTATTTTAGATATGTCGAATTCTTTTTCACAACTGTTGAAGTCTATTTTACATAAGTGAAACTCTTTTCAATATATATGTAAAATAAATAATTACGTTTATATATGTAAAATTCTTTTCCACAGGGGTGAAATTATTTTCCACATATATGACTTCATTTTACTTATGTGGAAAAATATTTAACATATGTGGAAATGAATTGCACATATGTAGAATAAAGGTAGAAGTGATAAAATGGCTTGCCATATCAGGGTGTCTTCTTTCTAGTTGTGTTCATCAGAAAGATATAATTTAGAATGTTGGCAGTTATTTTACGACATTCCCCTCCGCTTGTCATTTTACAACAAATATCACTTGAGTCTATGAATTAACCAAAACCCAGAGTCGGGATTGTGACTATTTTGCAATCTTCTTTCTCACCGCCATGTTTTTAAATAAGTTCAGTCATAAAATTAATGTTTCCACCATAAACAAATTTCCAATAATAGCTAAATTTATCTAACTTGTCCTTATTAAAGGGATATAACAAATCCTTCCCGAGACCATATACTTTAGGCCTACTTTATCAAGTTTTAAGGCCATAAAAGATGTACTCGAGCAGGATAATCTTTTTCTCATTTTACTTGTACTCGTATCAAAAACATTCTTGAAAACGAACCTGTGTTTATAAGCTCAGAAAAAAAACTTCTTCTAATCAATTGTAACATTAAAAAGTGTGTTTTGCATCATAAATAAAGTCTAGACTGATTTTTATCTTTTATATATACATATCAAGCAATTTAATCTTATCCGCCGTGGGCTTAGTGCGAGTAAATTAATTGGCTAATCACACGAGAAGGATTGGTTCAGCTGTATAATCTAACCCAAAACTTAACCTTGACAAAAACAAATCACTCATCAGTTCCCTATACCAGAAAGTGTTGGCTGTCTGCTGATAGCATCACCTCGTCTACATGGACACAGAGGATTAAGGATATCTGATAGACGTCTGGAACCTAATTAGATCAGACATTAATTTAGTTCTTCTGTCAGTGGGATTAACTGGGATTAATATCCAGATATTACTCAATCTTTTTTTTTCTTGTAGTTTTTCTAAGTCGCTATTGGTTCGTCTCACAGATTAATTGCGAGCACAGATCTTTTCGGGTACCACATACAAGCCTTCGCACATATTAGCTATTAGTAAGATTGAATTTAAAACGATATTTAATGTAAACCAAACCTACACCATACTTTGAACTTTGTCTAGATTGGAATGGTGTATGTATAGGTATGTTGATGATATCATAAAGATAAACGTTATAGTTTAAATATGCTGTAGATTAACTCACACGCGTTTTTTTTTTTTTATCAATATTGAATTTGTTTTATTATTTCCCCATCACCACTGCCTCCTAAAAAACCTCATGATGACGACTATCTGGGGCAGGTCGACACCGAGGTATTCACCCACGGTTGAATCATCACAGGACACGCAGTGCTGATAGTAGGCCAATGCGCAGAAATAAAATTAGATTTTTTC
>JARFOD010042925.1:0-10189 GCA_031763545.1 Mopalia muscosa | reverse complement strand
TGTGTCCGTCGTCATATAAGTGAAATACCCTTGAGTACGACGTTAAACACCAAACAAACAAACAAACAAACAAACTTCTTACACCTTCCTGATTACAAACTATTATAATGCACCTCTTTTGCACCAGTTGTATATTGTTCATTGGTTTTGCACATTTAATCTTATGAGGCTACTTATATATACCACCATTCTTTAATTAACCTACATTGTATTTCATGGTCACCTTCAGGGCTGTGTTGTAATCTTTTCCAGCACAACCTTAAATATGGACATATACAGTCTTCTAAAAAAAATTTGAGATAGCCTAACATTTGCATTTTCCTCGGCTTGGCTGATTCTAAAAAAAAACATAAATGTGCATTTATGAAAACTAAAGTACAATAGCTTTATAATATAAAATACAAAATTTGTCAAAATGAGTAGCAAAAAGCAAATTTAGACGAATACTGCAAACATTTCTGGAAACCTACAAATCTGTCCTCCTAAAATAAATTTGCATAACCATGGGAAGACCCCATTTGGGAGAATAACAGCACAGGTCTGACTATAAATTCATTGTAAAACTTTAGCAGGGATATTATAGCTACTGAGCTTTGTTCACCTATCTTCATATTTTTTCTTCAGTTTTTGGCATGCATGTACAAAGTGTGAATTATCTCATAAACACCCTCTAGCTATACTAGCAGATTACTGTCCTGGTAATAATTTTGCAGCTAATGCATTTTTCTGTTCTGGTAATAATTTTGCAGCTAATGCTTATTGCTGTCTTGGTAATAATTTTGCAGCTAATGCATATTGCTGCCCTGGTAATAATTTTGCAGCTAATGCATATTGCTGTCATTGTAATAATTTTCCAGCTAATGCATATTGCTGTCTTGGTAATAATTTTGCAGCTAATGCGTATTGCTGTCTTGGTAATAATTTTGCAGCTAATGCATATTGCTGTCTTAGTAATAATTTTGCAGCTAATGCATATTGCTGTCCTGGTAAAATGTTTACAGCTAATGCATCTTGCTGTCCTGGTAATAATTTTGCAGCTAATGCATAGACATTAAATATAAATTGGAGGGAAATCTGTAATAGATTTGTTTATTTTTTTGCAGGATTCAAATATTGTATAGCTTGAACTTACCATCAGTTGATTCTGTGTTTTTTTTCAGGTGTAAATCCATGTAGAATAAATAATGGTAATTGTTCTCACCTGTGTCTGATGTCCCCTCAACCCCCGTATTACACATGTACCTGTCCTACCGGAGTCTTACTTCAACCAGACAAAAAGACATGTGCTACAGGTATGTCCATGTATTATGGGACAGTTCACATAACTTGCATAATGACCGTTAAATTTGTCAAAAACCATGGTTGTTATTGTGCAATTTTAGAGTATTCACAACTGTAGGCTATGTCTTGTGAATAAAGTAATGTGAAAAAGTTCATATTTAAACAGCAGGTGGTTGGAGGGAGCTTCATGTTGCCCTGGTACTCTCAGAGGTAAAGGGGAACAGGAAGCTGATCTGTTTGTTGTGTCTGTATTGCGTTCTGTTGTTGTCGTCCTGTATTTGTCCCGTCTTGTCTTTGTTTGTTGCTAGTGGTGTTGAGGGTGGGTTCCTTCACCCATTGGGTTGGCACGTCGTCATATAAGTGAAATACCCTTGAGTATGCGTTAAACCCCCTCAAACAAACAAACAAAACATAAATTGAACATGTTTATGCTGTGAAAATGTGGTTTACATTTTTCTAGAAAGGAAGAATTGATGATTTCTGGGGTACATTTATATAGGGATCATATTTGTTTTGATTTAGTAATGGGACTGTTGCTAAGTGTTTTGTATGTGTATCTGCTTAAAAATCTTACTTCAATGTACCATTCACTGGATAGAGTCCGTCTGTCGACCCTCAGTTGTATGAGTGAGTCACACTATCAGGGATGGATAGAAGTCAAAATCTTGACAATGAAAACTCTTTTTTTTTTTCAAATTTAGTTTTTTCTTGGCCACATTAGAATTTATTTTTTGGTTAAGAGAAATAGATAGGCAAAAAAAAAATTTAGGCAAAATAGCCATTTTTTAATTTATGCACTTCAAGCATTAAAAAAAGCTATTTCATCACAGTTTAATTTGATCTTTCAAACATTGTTGGTAATAAATCTGACAGATTTATTCGGTTGTCAAAACCGACATTACTCTATCCCTGACTGTATGGCTCTGGTAATCCGATAGGTGTCTTTTACAAGGTTTCTTCCTGGTTTCCACGGTAATTAGGCAAGTGCCATGTGGACAATCAGTTGTCATATAGCTGAAATAGCCTCGAGTAGGACATTAAACCCCAATCAAACAAACAAATTTAACTAGTAATGCCCTTGAAAGTGGCTTTCTTGTCATGTCAGTTTTCCGATAATAACCCTGAGTACTTTATTGTGAAACATGAGTGTAATTAATGTTGTCGTATTTCCAGGTCCTGAGAGGTTCCTCCTGCTGGCCAGAAGGACCGACCTGAGGCGGATTTCCCTGGACACACCCGATTATACAGACGTTGTTCTTCACCTAGATAGCATCTGGCATGCTATCGCAGTGGATTATGACCCGTTGGAGGACTACATTTATTGGACAGATGATGATGTTCGGTCTATTTGTATACAGCGGGCACATTTGGATGGGACAGGTAATTCACATTCTACAATTTGATTATCTGTTATGATCCAAGTTCACGACTACATAAGGAAATTTAACTGAGCAAAGCCATTAAAATTTTTCTTGTCTACCTATAACTGAAATATCCTTAAGTACTGAATTCAAAATAAATTGGTAACTTATTGATAACAATTTTTTAATAAATAATATATTTTCCCTGGTCAACATGAGCATATCTGTGTTTGAGGTCCTCCATTTAATTGGTCAAACTGAAATGAATTATGTCACTCAAGATGTACTGTAGTAGAATAGAATAGAATATAAAGATTGGAGAATGCTAACAAAAAGCGTTATTTTTAATTTTTTTTGTTTGAAGAATCTTGATATCCTGTTAACTGTGGAAGAGCAGTATTGTTTTCTACAATGCGTGTATGTTGGAAGCACACTGCCTGTTATGTTAGACAATGTCTTTGAACATGACCTTGAAAAGCAGTATTGGTTAATTATGTAATGCTGAGCTTATTTTCTTCTCTAGGTCAGCAAGTGATCATCAACACAGAGGTTAAACACCCGGATGGTATCGCAGTAGACTGGATAGCTCGCAACCTGTACTGGACGGACACAGGCACAGATCGAATAGAAGTGGCACGCCTCAATGGCACCTCACGGAAAGTCCTTATTTCTGAAGGGCTGGATGAACCACGTGCAATCACCCTAGACCCAGTTGCAGGGTAAGTACAATACTCTCAAGAGCCAATTTCCCGTGTCAAACGTGGATTAACAGGCTATTGCCTGCAAAGGAGATAAATTGAGTCCATGAAGAGATGAACCTTATTTAAATTTTTGACTAGATTATGATATCATATATAAGAATGTCGAATTTCCCAGGTGTAGTTCAAAGGGTTTTCAAGTAAACAGAGTTGAAAAATGCAACGAAGTGAGCAAAACCCATCTAGCTGTTCATCTGCAAAGAACTGAATCAAAATTTTAAAATTGAAAGTTTAATAAGTTATAGCTGGGATTTTAAAAAATTTCTTAACAAATTGGTGGACAAAAATGACAATATAATTTCCCGGGAAAGAATTTTCTGTGAGTATATTTCAAATGAACTGAGAATGAATAGTGGACTCATCGCAGTTTTTATTTATGTTTGATGCTTGTCAACCTAAAACAAGGTGGCTGTTTTGTTCGTCAGCTGTTTTATTTGTGGTAAAGTTTTTTCTTCGTACAATTTTGTTTTGTTTTGATATTTCAGTTACATGTACTGGACAGATTGGGGAAAGCATCCTAAGATAGAACGTGCAAACCTTGATGGCAGTAACCGGGTCACTCTAGTCAATATTACCAAAGGTTGGCCTAATGGAATTGCAATTGACCAGAAGGCCGGTAAACTCTACTGGGGTGATGCAAAGAATGATAAGATAGAGATCGCAAATGTAGATGGGTCAGACAGACAAGTCCTTGTGTCAAAAGAACAGTCAAAGGAACTACCCCATATTTTCGGATTCAGTTTACTCGGTTAGTACAGGCCATATGATTGGTGCACTTAATAATCATACTACAATATACCACCCCTTTAGCTAAGGGCAGTTTGATTGAAGAGTGGCAATGCGGTTTCTCACAGTTTTCCACCGTAATTAGTAAAGGCGCAGTGTGAAGTTGACAATTGGTAATCATATAAGGGAAATTTCTTTGTATACGGGGCATTAAACCCCAAACAAACAAACAGCCATATGATAGAATGGCTTTAGCATATATGTGTCTCAGTTTTACTCTCTAATAAGTTATCCTTAAGTACAGCGTTACACACTAATCAAACAAACAAATAAGCTGTCTATTCCTCCTGTGTTGACTTGTGATTTGTAATATTTGATAGGTGATCATATCTACTGGACGGACTGGCAGAGGCGCTCTATAGAGCGTGTGAATAAAGTAACAGGTGGAGACAGAGAGGTGATCGTTGACCAGTTACCTGACCTTATGGGCTTAACAGCTGTTGATGTTAATGCTGTTCCAGGTAATAATCCAACATTCCTCATTACTTCAACACTGATTACACAGGTTATTTAAAAAAAAATTAAATTGATCTCACTGGAGGGACCTTCCTGTTATCCTGGTTGTCTAAGGGCTAAATAAGGACATGAAGCTAACCTGTTGTTATCTTTGTATAGCGAACTGGTCCACAGCCTTTGCTTAGTGGTTAGCGAGTGTGCTTACTTCGCTGTACAGTTAACAAGATTGAGTCATCCGTCGACCCTCCAGTATATGAGTGTCGCACAATGTGGCTCCGGCAATCGCGGGTTTGGTTTTTATGAGGTTTCTGTCTGTTCTTCCATCGTAATTATGCAAGGAACAGTGTGAAGTGGACAATCTGTCGCCATATAAGTGAAATACCCTTGAGTACGGCATTAAACACCAATCAAACAAACAAATCTTTTTCATTTCCAGCCCCATGAGGGAGCGGGTGGGCCATGGCCCTGCAGAATACTCCCTCGGCTTCTTCGGTCAATCGTAAGAGGCAAAAAAAGAGGTTGCTTTCTGTTGCCCTGGTGTTCGCAGAGCTAAAGGGTTACGGGAAGCAGAGTTGTTTGTGATGTTCTGTATTTGTGTCCATCCTCATATAAGTGAAATACCCTTGAGTATGACGTTAAACACCACCAAACAAACAAACATTTTTATTTCCATTCTAATTTTTCTCAGGTACGAACGCATGTGCTAAGAATAATGGAGGCTGCAGTCACCTGTGTTTAAATCGTCCAAAACCACTGGGGGCTGTTTGTGCTTGTCCAATGAGAATGGAGCTAACAGCCAATCAGATGACTTGTATTGTCCCAGATGCATTCATTTTGTTTTCACGTCGAGAGGATATACGTAGAATATCTTTGGAAACCAGCCACAATGATGTTCCAATACCAATCCCTGGTATTAAAGAAGCAATTGCCCTTGACTTTCTTATCAATGATAATCGTATTTACTGGACTGACGGAAGTTTGAAGGTAAGATCAGGATTTGCAAAGAGAAGTGTTTTAATCCATGTAAAATGTATGCTTTTTTTTACCTTGTTATAAAGTTACATGAATAAAGTGCTGCAGCAATATTATTGAAGTTAACTTTGACTGGTCAACGGTTGAATTTTTAAATTTTAAATTATGATGTATTGTTATTAAATTGTGAAAAGCATTAAATTTTGACTAAAGAGATAGGCACCAAATTGCCAGCAGTTAATGACGTCCACCTAGACCACTCAGCCACCCAGCCTTCTAAATGGCTGAGTGGTCTAAGTAGCAGGCATTTACTGCTGGAGATTTGGTGCCTAACTCTGAGGGTTGTGGGTTCGATTCCCGGACAGGTTGCAACCTGCAAAATTTCTGAACTAGAATCTGTTCAAACTAAGAAATTGTTATCCCAAAATAACGAAAATACTGTTAATCTTCCCTTTCTAAAAGACACAAAAATTATTCATATATTATAATTCCCTCTGGCTAAGGGAAGTTTATTTAAAGAGTAGCAATGCTGTCTTAAAATAGCACTGGAGGAAAATTAAGTTTCCAACATTATAGAAACGCTTCACATCTTGGTTGTGCTAGTGTCAATTATTGTTGGAATACACCACAGATATGTTAGTAAAAGACCCTTAAGCACGGCGTGAAACTCCCATCAATCAATCAATCATTCAACAATTCCTTCCATTATTACTTTTTACAATTTTCAGATTAAAGAATAAAGCTATATTTAAGAATTTACAAAATTAAAAGAAGCATGTACAGGGTGATAATTTCAGTTTCAACACATATATTTATATGATTGCTGTTTTGCATGCTTCTATAATACAATAAATGGTTTACTTTTCAGAGCATAAGCCGGGCGTTTATGAATGGGAGTTCTTTGGAGCACATAGTACAATTTGGTGTAGAATACCCAGAGGGTATGGCCGTTGACTGGGTGGCTCACAACATCTACTGGGCTGATATGGGGACGAATAGGATAGAAGTGTCTCGGTCTGATGGGTCTTCACGAAAAGTTCTCATATGGAAAGACTTGGATAACCCCAGAGCACTAGCACTTGATCCACCCAATGGGTAATATAAATATTCAAATAATAGAGCCCCGTAAGGGAGCGGGTGGGCCATTGCCCTGCAGGATACTCCCTCGGCTTCCTCAGTCGATTGGCCCCATGAGGGAGCGGGTGGGTCATGGCCCTGCAGAATACTCCCTCGGCTTCCTCAGTCGATCGTAAGAAGCGAGAAAAGAGGTTGCTTTCTGTTGGCCTGGTGTTCGCAGAGCTAAAGTGTAACCGGAAGCAGATTTGTTTGTGATGTTCTGTATTTCTGTCCGTCATTATATAAGTGAAATACCCTTGAGTATGACGTTAAACACCATCAAACAAACTTAATCCTTGATATATTCCTTAGCCCTAAAACAATAGTAACAGAACAAAATCGTTATAATACAATTATAGTGACTAAACTAATTCAGATAGCCCATCAAAAATCATTGGTTATTGAAACTCTCTCAGATTGCAGACCTATTCTGCTGAGGATAACAGACAGAATGGGGCCTCCCCATCATTATTGTTATAATCTGATAGTCAATGAAAATTGTATTTTAAAGTAATTTTGCTTTATTTTCCACAACGGCACCTTTATGTATTTTAAAAATCAGCAAACCAGGGGAAAATACATATGTTAGGCTATCTCACAAAGTTTAAGATGACCAATTTTAAAATTACGGCGGAAAAGATTTCAGCACAGGCTGGAGAAAAACAGTTCATTAAAACTGGTGGGTTTCAACTCTTTCAGATAGCCAGCTTTAAAAAAATTTGGAAAAAAACAAATGGTGGAAAAAAGATTGTATAAAATGGTGAGTTTGAATAGTTTCAAACTCTTTAGATAGCCAAACAAGAGTGTATATACAGGCCTGAGCTGTAATGTTTTCCGGCTTTACCTCAAAATCAATCCTTTAAAATTTTCTGAGATAACCTAACATATGCATTTTCCCCTGGTTCGCTGATTTTTTAAATACATAAATGTGCCCTGGTGAAAAATAAAGTAAAATTGCTTTAAAATACAATCTGCATTGATTATCAGATTATAAACATGGTCAAAATGAGTAGCAAAAGGCAAATTTAGAAAGACTGCAAACAATTTGGGAAACTTATAAATAAGTCTTCCTAAATTAAGTTAGCATAACCATAATGAAACCTCAATCTGACAGTTCTACCCTACAGCACATGTCTGATAAATGTCCTTTGTGAAATGTATAGAATGTTGGTGGGTTGGATCAACTGTTTGAAATATAGAAAAAAGTTGAAAAGATCTGGTGGGTGTATTTTTATAACCTTTATAATGTATTTATTAAAAAAGTAACCTGAAGATAATTAACCCAAAGGAACAAACCCTTTATTCAAAATTTTAAGGCTGGTATATATGGAAGACAGGTCTCTTTCACTTCAACATCAGATTAATTCTTATGCAAGTTATGCCAATATTCCTGCCAGAAAAGGTAGATCGAAAGAAAACAGTCTTTTTTCAGAATAACAATGAGTCATATTTTGTTGGGTACTCTGCTGGTTTTTGCACAAAGGAGAATACAAATAAATTACAAACAAGATACCTGTCATGTGTAGTTTCATCCAATGTGTAGAATATTTCTCTACAGTGTCATGGCATTGTGATGAATTTATGAAATAATGTTTTTAAAAGCGTTTACATTTGCAAGCCAAATATAATGATTTGGATAACTTTGTAAAAATTTGACATTTACTTCACTCATGTACCTCACTTTAATTGTCCTAAAATTGCCTTCATATTGATCTAGATCGAATTAATTATTTGTCGAAGTTAAGATACACTGATGTCTTTTTATTCATTACACTAAATCAACAGCAGCTGGTTGCTGGTCACATCTAGTTTAACCCACCTGCAGATTATTTTCACGTTTATTGTTTATACACAATTATGTTATTTATATAGAAATGGAATCAAATTCTGGGATAAGCTTATAAGAAAACATATTTGAAACAATTTCACTTTATGCACACTTTATTTTACAGTAATCAATCTATATTAATATGCTTGCCATTTAAGCCAGAACCTAGATCGATTTCAGTGGAGGCATGCACAATTATTTTTCTTTGCATTAAAATATATATTATTAAAGGCTTCTTTAAACGTCCAACCAATAAACAAAAAAAATTACTTTCACATGTTGTCCCGGATCGTGTTCTTTTAAGCTGTCTTTTCATTCCCCTAACAATACAAACTTTATAGTTTACAATCTAATGAAAAGTAAGCTATTCCAAATAATATTGTTTTAATTTAAGTGTATTTTTAGTTGATTGTCGATGCGCCACACTGTGCCTTAATATTTTAAACATTGCCACCATTTTTTTTCCATAGGCTGATTTTAGTATCATTTTTAGCTTGCCTGTACCAAGTAAGGTGAGCTTAATGTAATACCCCAGGGGTTGGCGTCAGCCATATGTAAAGCATGACTTCATAGATGTCTGTTTTTAACACCAAAATTTAGGGTAAACAATAATTAAAAAATGAATATAGAAAAAAATGATCATATCAACAAAGCCATTCTTTTATACAAGACGAAAGGTGAGCAATCACACCAACTGGGTTTTAATTTATTCTCCCAACCACTTGTCAGGAGATCATAAGCTTAAAATTGTAAAAAAAAAATCCTTTGCAGTATTTACCAATTTCTGTAAACAATACCCGGACAATTTATTGTGAATTCAATAAATACAGATTAGCACTGCATAACAACCAAAATAGATGAGGCTATTGTGTGCCCATGTACAGTTACGTTTTTCAATAAAATTGTTTTTTAAATAAAATAAACTTAACATGTTTGGCAAAGGAGGTTTTACATGATAGATCATGCAAATGAAAATCACCTGGTACAATTCTCTTACAAGTCTTCCCTGCAAAATTAACTGATGCTTTGGACAACAACTTTCAAGTGATAAAAACCAAATTGACTATATCTAAAAACTATCAAACTGTAGTGTATTTACATTTATTAATCCAAGGATGTAATATTCACAGAAATATATATATACAGTTGTGCAGATACTTATATCTCATCGTAGCCTTTGACTCGGGACGTTACTCCACATGTCATCAAAGTGACCGCTATCGTAATTTGCATTGGAATTCGCCATTGCCACCCTTGAAGTATGGTCAGTGTCCAATTTAGATAACCAGTGAAGTATTGGTCAGTTTCCAATTTTGGTTACCTTATGAAAAGTGCATTTTCAACAAGTTTGTGCTACATCAACGTTTAAACTTTTCCTCTGTCTTGTCAATTGTTTCAATATGGACTATTTGCTAAGTTTGGACACCAAAATTACCATCAATGATGAATATTTCATATTTTTCTGTTGGAAAACGGTTGTCACGCAAAAGGCATGTTTCCAGTTATCCTTTTATACTTTTTTGATAATACATGTAGGCCTACGTGGTTTATTTTTAAAAAAAATTAGGTAAATTATTATAATTATGAAGGGGAAATATATATTTCTAAAAGTATATATATATATTATTTTG
>JARFOD010042914.1:0-10190 GCA_031763545.1 Mopalia muscosa | reverse complement strand
ACCCAAGTGGTAAGAGAGGAATTTGTTTTCAATTTATATCGTTCCACTATCTGTATGGGGGGAAGCTACTACCCAAGTGTAAGAGAGGAATTTGTTTTCAATTTATATCGTTCCATCATACTTATGGGAGGAAGCTACTACCCAAATGTTAAGAGAGGAATTTGTTTTCAATTGATATCGTTCCATCATCTTTATGGAGGGAAGCTACTACCCAAGTGTTAGGAGAGGAATCCAGTTATATCATTCAACTTCAGACTTTAATATGGTGGTGATACTGCTGTGCATAATTTGGTGTAATGCCATCAAAGCTATTGTATGGGATGAAAGAGGCTATATTTTAATATTTGAAGATAACCAGTTACCCTATTTTGAAATTATGGTATCAGAGGACAATAATCTGTCTAATTCCCTTTAAACTAAAATGGTGGGGACATTGGAATATAGGGGAAAAATACAAAATACAAACCCTACAATATATATAGTAGAATAAGCCACTTACGATATGGTGTTGTTGCATCTAAGACCATTGAGGTAGAAGGTATCTGACATGCCACTCCCCGAGATTGGGTACAATAAGATGTCACAGTCCACTGACCTCTACTGTTTGCTGGAATATTACACAAGATAATGTTATAAATTCCCTGACAAAACTGAAACCTGAAATCCCCTTGCTCGTATCCATTGACGAGCAACAAGACAAATCAATAAACTGCATACATAAAGTGAGTTGTGAATATGTGCAATAAAAAAAATCTTTCATTTTGTGAATTGTTATCTGCAGGCCCTTACTAAATTAATCAACAAATGCATAACTTTGACATTGTCCATATGCCTATGTGGGTTAACTATTTAAAGGCATGGTGATAGTGCTCTAACATGTACATTCAATTTGGTCTTCCAATGTTATCTTTTACCTTATCGGAGTCAGATCGCAAGCTTGATAGGGATTGAAAAAACAGTTTTCATAAGGAATCAACCCTCATTCCATCAGATCATTAAGAAAAACAAGACAACTGAGAGCAAGTAAAGAGATTTGTAATAGAAAAAAATTTGCTATATTTACTTACATGTTGATACATAAGGACATCGTGTATAGCTGGACGTTGTGGTAATTCTTGTTGCCCAGTTGGTGTAAGTCAATGGTGTTCCACTGTTCCAATGGTATACACCTCTACTTCCTAAAATCAGGTGAGGATACGGTTACATATAACTTTATGCAAATATTGAAGATTTTTTTCTTCTTTTGGTCAGATATATTTGCAGAGCATTCAAGCCAATGCTAAATATTGGAATGTTAACCAGATAGCATCACAAAAAGCTTTTCATCACTAACTGGAAATTGTCCCCAAGCGGATCAAGAGGATTGTTTGTTTGTTTGTTTGGTTGGTGTTAAACATCGTACTCAAGGGTATTTCACTTATGACTACAGATTGTCCACTTTACACTGTACACCGCCTTATTACAATGGAAAACCATGAGGATTTTTGTTTGTTTGTTTGATTGGTGTTTAATATCATACTCAAGGATATTTCACTTATATGATGATGGATTGTCCAATCACATTGTACACAGATTTATTACGGTGGAAAACCGAGAGAAAACCTAGTAAAAACCACCCCCGCGATTGCCGGAGAAACAACATGTGACTCGCTCATACACCTGATGGTTGTCAGGCGGAATCGATCCCGTGAATGGTAAATCGATGCAGGTTCAGATTAGGAAGCACACTCGCTACCACTGAGCCATATGGCCACGGGCCGGTTGAAGATGATGAATTGGACAGAAATACCTTTTGATCCCAGCCAGAAGTATGACAACCCGGATTCTCTTAGCTCATTCAAGTAGGAATTCACAAATGTTTGAATATCAGCACTGGTACATGTAAATAAAACAAAGCACTGATTAACAAAACAAAACATCGAACTAACTCAGCATATGATTTCCCAACTACTGTGGTTTTACTGCAAGTAATTATCTGGCATCACTGAACTCAATCCTAAATGTACATGTATTAGTCATACTGTAAACAATAAATAAAAAAACAAGGCAAAAAGCAAAACATAGGACAAGGAGGGCATGCTAAGGTATAGAGACAACCACCTGCACTTCATCGTTAATAGAGAACACCACAAGACGGTATAAACTGGTTAAAGGTAAATAAACTGCCCACAAAGTCAGAATACTCAAAAGACTTGTATCAAAGGGCAGGTGACACAGGTAGTAACCAAAACCCACATATAATTCAGTCTGTTAACCAATTTATAAACTGGAGATAAAATAAACAACATGGGGGGCTATACCCCCCTCCCATCACCAACCCCAGTTGCAGAAATTGGCTAAAACATGTTCTTAGTCTGAAACATGTAATAGGGAAGTTACCTGATGATTTCACGTATAACAGCTGAGTGCTTATATTTTATATGACCCAACCAAAAGCTGGACATTATACAGACATGCCCAATGTAATGACAAACCTGGTAATTTCTAGCATAGCACCACCCTGTTTCTCACAATATGTCTGGGCTGCTTGCCAAGACACTATAAATCGAACATCAATTTGATAACACATTGTTCCAAAGGCTTTCCATCCTGGAGCACAGTTACCTGTGAATATCAAACAACTACAGTTTAATAGAAAGTATAATTTCAGCAAAATAAACTAGGTCGGTGTTTGTTTGTTTGGTTTGTTTGATTGTTAGGGTTTAACGTCATACATCAGGTCAGTGAGTAAGATAATATTTAACATAAATTATTATATATATATATATTTGTAATGTGATGCTAGATAGATATATTTTAAGAGATTAACACTGTACACATACATCACATTATTTCACCCATTAAACTCCTTTGTGCTAAACAACCTGCCTTCCATTTTGACTGTTTGTGTGATTGGATTTAATGCTATATCTAAGATAACATGTATATGTATTTCAATCATATGATGGCATGAGGGAAGGAAACCACAGTCAATGCCTCTGGCAGCAATTAAACAAAATACAAGACAATGACAGTATGAAAGGAGAATATATCTGATACATGTATGTTATATATGAATAACCTTCACCTTCTGGTTTTTCACAGATGTATTGTAGCTCAACGTCACAGTTTTGTGTTGACCATCCTGTCATAGGTTTATTACCAGGATGCTCAAGCACACAGGTGTTGTTGGCAAAACCTCTGAAAACATAGACATATCATAAACCGTTATCATCATATTCAATCATCACTATCCGTGTTATTTCACGGCGTTTCATTTCGGATTCATCAACTGATTATAGGTTCTGTTTATTTAGAGATTTACAGTGAAGGAAATTACACTCAGCCATACTGACACCAAAGAACGACAACATAGGAAAATCAGAAGAATAATCAAGGTTTAATGTTGTGCTTAGGGTGATTTCCCCTCAAATGACACTGTACCAGCCCCAATGGGCGAATGAACACACCCTTGTGATGCCCGTTAGCTCTTGGTATCAGGCCAACAGGATGCTTCATTAAAAATAAAAAGAATGCTTTAAGAAATCTGTTGCATAAGCTCTGAGAGCACTAGTGAAACAGAAAGCTTCCTCCAATCAGAACTTGCTGCCTAGATGCAAGATAATTTTATCCTTGTGACTTACAGGAAACTCCATGACAGATGAGAGAAAACATTCATAATACATACTGGGTACTAATCAAACTTAATTATTAATGTCTCAGATGTGATTGTCAATCTAATAACCAGAGAACACTCAATACTTAGTCCACCGGGAATTTATAGCAACAAATTAATATATCCAATAGGGAATATATATTTTACTTAAAACATGAATTTATTGGACTGAAGACCTAAGAGTGGTGCCCCGTCAATGGATTAGTTTTTGCTTCAAGGAAAAGTGTTAGAGGTTATGCTTTAAATGTTTTTTTAGGGTGTGAGTGATTATATAATAATGAGTGGACTTAAATATCAGAGTGAGTGATATGGAATATGGGAGAATGAGTTGATTTAAATAGCAGTGTTAGTAGTATATATGGACTTAATGAAAATGAGCTGATTTAATTAGCAGTGAAAGATTTATGCAGGAATGAATTGATTTAATTACCAGTGTGAGTGATATGTGAGAATGAGCTGATTTAATTAGCAGTGTGAGTGATATGTGAGTATAGGCTGATTTAATTAGCAGTGTGAGTGATATGTGAGAATGAATAGATTTAAGTAGCAGTGAGTGAGATATGTGAGAATGAGCTGATTTATTTAGCAGTGTGAGTGATATGTGAGCATGAGTTGATTTAATTAGCAGTGGGAGTGATATGTGAGAATGAGCCGATTTAATTAGCAGTGTGAGTGATATGTGAGAATGAGTTGATTTAATTAGCAGTGTGAGTGATATGTGAGGATAGGCTGATTTAATTAGCAGTGGGAGTGATCTGTGAGAATGAGCTGATTTAATTAGCAGTGTGAGTGATATGGGAGAATGAGTGGATATATTTAGCAGTGTGAGTGATATGTGAGAATGAGCTGATTTATTTAGCAGCGTGAGTGATATGTGAGAATGAGCTGATTTAATTAGCATTATGATCTGTGAGAATGAGTTGATTTAATTAGCATTGTGAGTGACATGTGAGAGTGAGTTGATTTAATTAGCAGTGTGAGTGATCTGTAAGAATGAGTTGATTTATTTAGCAGTGTGAGTAATATGTGAGAATGAGCTGATTTAATTAGCATTGTGAGTGATCTGTGGGAATGAGTTGATTTTTTTAGCAGTGTGTGTGATGTGTGAGAATGAGCTGATTTAGCAGATTTAAATAGTGGTGTGACAGAGTAGGACTTACACTATAACAGGTGGGTTTGTCTTCCAATAAGATTTCCCAATAAATGTTGATCCATTAGCCCACTGCCAGACTACATTTCCTGCTTGCTAAAAAGAAAGAGCATAGAACATTATGATCCATTTCAGTTTCACAGCATATGACAATCAGAATATTGACAAGAAATTGCTTCAGGATATAGGGTTGGGAGCAAATATGAAACTTGTCTGTTAAGTATTTAACTATCGGATTTGTTTCAAACCATTGGGTCAGTATCTGCAATGTAAGATGGATGTCATGTGCTGGTAAACATAATTGAAACTGCTAGGTGTCAGGCCTTGGAAAAAATAGTGTAAAATATATTTTTTCGTGCTCTGTCTTTAATTTATATAGTAATAACATCATTGTCATAATAAATAAGTCATCATATAACTTACTAGGGGGAGACAACTAATATGATGATTCTGTAAAAGATGCACACACCATGTAACCAGCAGGATTTTGGTATTCAAGTTTTAGTGGCATTTTGCTATGATAAAAATAGGATTGATGTATCAAGTGTTTTTGATTGTGACTAATTGTGAAGGTATTGAAACAAACTTGCCTACCCTAAAATATATATTTTAAATGTTAGGAGTATTTTCTTACAAGTTTGTGTATTTTTGTGTTACAGCATAGCACAGAATATTTATATATAAGCGTAAAGAATAATAGAGTAAAGAATGAGACTTGCCAAGGGAGTTCCTCACTTATAAGAGAGTAAAGAATGAGACTTGCCAAGAGAGTTCCTCACTTATAAGAGAGTAAAGGATGAGACTTGCCAAGGGAGTTCCTCACTTATAAGAGAGTAAAGAATGAGACTTGCCAAGATAGTTCCTCACTTATAAGAGAGTAAAGAATGAGACTTGCCAAGATAGTTCCTCACTTATAAGAAAGTAAAGAATGAGAGGTACCAAAGAGAGTTCCTCACTTATAAGAGAGTAAAGAATTAAACTTACTTGTACCAGGGATTTCTTCACTTATAAGAGAAAAAAAAATGAAACAATACCAGTGCACTTAAAAGAGATAAAAGAATGAGACAATAAAAGGGCACTCACAATATCAAGGTAGTCTCGCAATTATAAAAGATTAAAAAATGAGACAATACAAGGGCACTCACATATTAGAGATAAAAGAATGAGACAATACCAGTGCATTCACTTATAAAAAATTTTAAAATGAGACAATATGAAGGTAGTTCCGCACTTATAAGAGATAAAAGAATGAGACAATATCAAGGTAGTCCCGTAATTATAAGAGATAAAAGAATTAGACAATACCAGTGCACTCACAAATAAGAGATAAAAGAATGAGACAATATCAAGGTAGTCACACAATTATAAGAGATAAAAGAATGAGACAATACCAATGGAGTTCCTCTATAAAAAAGCATGTTTATGAGAGAGGAAATGATGTGACTTACCGGAACACTGTGTAACCCAACCCAAGAGGCTCTCCCATAATTGACAGCCAGATCGTAAACTGATATCTGTTGCTGGTCAGTCATTGGTCTAGCCAGGACCGCCCCCTGATTCTCACAGGCTAACCTGTAACAGATATATATAGCTTGTATCCTAGTCGCAATTCACGTGTATGGCAGTGGCCATGGATCAGTCGTTAGCAAGTTGGACCACAGATCCTTCTTCGATGTAGGACAGAGCTAGAAGTGAAATACCCGTAAAACCCAATTTCAAGGTGATCTGAAGATGGCAATGTAACATTTTGATAGTTGGCTTTGAGGCATAGTAAAGGTTACCCCAAGCTTATTTTGACATCTGAGAACCCCTCGTTTGCCATGATTACACATTTTATTTGAAGCAAAATGCAACCAAAATCCAATGACTTGACTGAAATTTTGCCTTCAACTGTATTTTGACAATATTATCAGAATCTCTGAATGAAAGTAAATGTATGTTCATATTTTGTTAAATTATAGCCTTTTAGGTTTTTTAATCAACAGGATCTGTAATTTCCTCTTAATTTTCATATTGGTTCCAACATTAATTGTCTTGTGTATTATGAATAGACCTACCAAATGCAAATGGAATATAATAATGACTTACTTGGCACTTGCCCATTGTACTCTGTAGTCAAAGAATTTATAGCAGTTCCCATTCTGACTCTCCCAACCATTGTCAGTATCACAGTAGGCTGTGGCAGCTGTCAATAGCACAACAAAATTGTACAGTAGGGTGGGGAATAAAAAGCTTATTTATGAGAGGATTAAATTTTTGCCAAACATTGGGACTACCAGTTAACATTTGGTGTCAGTCTTTATTACGGTAGTCATTAGTCATGTTTTCAAAATTGAAACCATTTCTGCTTTTGACTAATTTGTTATTCTCATACTACACTGCAATATCCACACACAAGATTATTATGAATATCCCAAAGTAGATAAAGAGATGACATCCCATGTTTATTGTGGCATCTTGTCAATGTCACAATGCCATTGCACTGATTAAGATGGTGTATTATGATGCCCCTGGTACTCATACTCAACAATATATAGTTTAGGCGGTCAGGCATTGAAAAATGTTCAGATTAAAACAGATAGACACAAAAATTATTCATAGATATCACTCTTGTCTAGTAACATAGAAACTCACTAGCCTCTAACACTTCTTACAGACTTAAGTGTAAACGTATTTGTCATAGTAAATTGATCAGTTGAAAACCATCAAAATGTGCCCTGTTGATCAAACTTAGATCCTGGAATTCAGGTTAGACAAGCTTTTAAATCCACTTATCGAGACATGTTTGTAAGTATGCTATAGATAAATCAAAACTTGAATGATTACAATCAACATTTTGTTGCATTTAGTGATGACTCAAGGATGTTTTATGCTGTACATTAGTTGATGTTTTATTAGAACATTTGTCAGATTGGGGTTTAACACTGTACTAAATGTTTTCTCAGTCTTATGATGGTGTGCCAGCCCAAAACCGCTGACAGAACGACCACCAAGAAAGAGGAAATAGCACAATCACAAAACACAATCAACTCTGAGAACATGTACTGGGCATCAGCAAACTTTAACTTGGTTTCCTAAATAGTGTTGGAAAGTTAAGTTTACTACTATTAGTAAGAGTATAAAGGTCTTTATTGTGTAGGTAGGATACACAGCCTGACTATTTAATACATACTCATAGATCGTTCGCATATGTAACCTTTCTCCATGGTGCAAGTTGACACTATTAGACCAATTCCACTGGTGTACTGGCTGGCTTTTACACACCCTGGGTTAATGGCAGTATTAGGTTGGTTACTAGCCCATAACCTGAAATCATTACAAACCAATAAGACAATATTAGTGAAGGCGTAGACAGGCTATAAACACAAAAAATCTGGAATTTTAAAATGGCAATCTGTATTCTGCCAATAAGGATCGTTCAACAAAACGTGGACATCCAGTTGGCCCAGAATCGTTCTACAAATACAGTCTTAGACTAGCTGACTATTCAATAAAAAAATCAGTATGACCTAAAATGAGACATAAGCAATTTAATATTTTGTAAAATACATGTCATGAATGAAAAACGTTTAGAACTCAACAATAAACAAGGACATAAGTGTCCATACCCTAAACCAGCGTTGAGTGCAGATCCATCAGGCCATAACCAGCTACCGCCTGACCACTTAGCGCCTGTCCACCAGTCTGTCGTACCAGGCTGGCTTTGTATTCGCTTGCCCATCTCACTTTGTAGAAATGTCTGAAATCATAAAATATGTCACAAAACTGTAATTTTAATTTAAATTTCTTGTTTTTGTTGTTTAACTTGATGCAGCATGCTATATCATTCCACTTATATGATGTTTCCTTCTCTCAAGGCTGTTGACTGTATAATATATAATTCGCATATTCACAGCTACTCTCAGGGCAGCTGTGCATATAAATCTGACCCACTGCATTCTTATCAAAATTAATGGCACAAAATTACACCCATGAGTTCGGAGACGTCTGACGTCTAAGGTGAGGGTTATGTTTAAAAGAGCATTCACATGGTCAGATGCGTGGTTATCATTGCATGGAATTTATCCTATTTGTGGAGTTTTGATTAAGGGATAACATCATACATTTCTCTGGACCACTACAAATGATGCAAAATAGGGGAATCCCCTTAAGTCATTCTGTGCAATTGCAATAAGTGAAGGAAATACCCCCTAATGTCACCTGATACAGACACTCACAAGACAACAGTCATAAGAAGGAGTACATAGACAACAGAAACAGATATGAGATTACTAGAGCAACACGAAGCTCCCTCCAACCGCCATCTGCGTATTTTGATTGTTTTGTTTGTTTGATTGGGCTTATACCTCGTACTCTGCCCATTTTGAAGAATCAAAAGTGCCATTTCTGTGACTATTCTAACAAAGGCCTACTATCACAATAGCAGCACATTAATGGCTTTTATTTATTTTATTGCAATAAAATTGATAGGCGTTGTCTATTGCTAAAATATGCAATGTCAGCTATATTGGTCAGTGATAATCCAAGCTTAAAGTAAATCAGTTCATTCATCTTTAAGTTATTGTGTAGGGGCACATACATATGTTAAGATTGTAAAATTATTCTTATGTAGAATTCTTTAAATTAAGCCTCAGACGTCAGGCATTAAGATTGTAAAATTCTTCTTTGTAGAATATCTTGAAATGAAACCTCAGTTGTCTTTACAAGGAAGAAGAGACATTACAACTGTTGGGTTCACAATGCTTACAGATGTAAAAATGGCAAAATGACTCAATGGCAGTCATAAATTTTTTTGTGAAACTTGGGAAAACAAAGTCATGTCTATGATATCAATAGCAGAATGCTATTAAAGTTGGAACTTACTAGGTGGCTATATTCCAGGTTTTAAGTAAGTTTAGGAATATGTTCCCAACACAAACAAATATAATTTTTTTTAATAAGGCAATGAAATGGGTGTTATTTGTAGAATTTGGTGAAATGAATCCGTCCTTTTAACAGGTAGAAGCTACATTTTAAGTTTGATTTTTTTGTTTGATTTGAGTTTCATGTAATACTCAAGTGCAATTCACTAACATGTATATTGTCCATTTAACACTGTTCCTTGTTTAAATACAGTAAAAACCTGATAGAAAAAGGCCATTAAAAACCACTCCTGCAATTGCTGGAGCCACATTGTGTGACTCACACATATACCCCGTGGTAGACAGACAGACTTGAACATGTGCACAGTTCTTCGAAAAACAGATTTGTAGGCATGGACAGGCATACCACTGAGCCACGGCCGCATTCTAAATTCATCTTTCAATTTATGACAATTGGAAAAAAGGTGTATACTAGCATTTCTATTTTAATTCCCCCCCCCCACCCTCTTTTCAACAAAAACTC
>JARFOD010042903.1:0-10190 GCA_031763545.1 Mopalia muscosa | reverse complement strand
TCTGTCCCCTCTTAGACCCTTCTCTTCAAACTATCTTAACAGTATGGGCGTCAAGATCCATTCATGGATCTCTTGTTTTTAAATGTAAACATGTGCATATGTGAAAAATAAAGCAAAATTGTTTTAAAATACAATCTTCATTGATAATGGGATGATAAAATTTGTCAAAATCAGTGGCAAAGGCAAATTTAGACTAAGATTGCAAACAATTTGGGAAACTTATAAGTCTTCCTAAATTAAGTTTGCATAACCATTGGGAAACTCTGTTCTGTTCAGTATCCCTTACAGAACAGGCCTGGGTGTGAGGGTATGTCCTGAGCTCTGACCAGGAGAGATGCTTACAGTAGGGTTTAACTCAGCAAGTGGGACACTGATTTATCTTTGGACTCCTATTTATCTCAGCCACAGGTTCAAGTCCATCTAGCCCTCTGGCTAAGGGCAGTTTTTTTGAAGAGTAGCAATACTGTCTTCACAGCACTGGAGGAAAATTAACTTTCCAACATTATGGAAATGCGTCACATCTTGTTTGTGCTAGTGTTAATTTCTGTTGGAATATACTGCTCTCATAATTTACCTCCAAGCATGGTGTGAAACACCAATCAATCAATCAATTAATAGAGTCTGTCTGTGGTCATCAAGTATATGTAGCGTGGAGCTGAGTACTTTTTAGAACGTCGTCTTTTGGTTTTCCACCATATTTAAGAAAGGGACAGGGTCGAAATCGATAGTATAGTATAGTATAGTATATGTGAAATACCCTTAAGTATGACATAAAACCCCAATCAAACAAACAGAAAAACATGCATTATATTTATTGGTGAATTTATAGTAGTTTGAGCGAACAATTGCAAGTGGACTTCATGTTATCCAGGTGCTTTGATGTTACAGGGCAACAGAAACATGATCAGTTTGAGAGGTCTTTGTACAGTGCCCTGTGATTGTCTTGACATTGTTTTAAACATACAATCTTCATTTGTGAATTGTGATTGATTTGACAAAATTTCAGTAGCATAACTAACATTTAGACAAAAACTGCAAGCAATTCGGAAAATCTTAAAATCGATCCGCCTGAAATAAGTTAGCATAACCATGGGGAGACCCCTGTTCTTCCCAACAAAACGGGCCTGTACTAGACTATTGAAAATACCGTATAACAGTCCACTAAAACTTGTAATCTATAAGCTTATTCAAACAATCAACATCATATTAACTGTAACTTTACCTGTCTAATAAGTATATTTTGTGTTCATCCAAAGGCTGTGATGACAGGACAGTTAGATTGTGGGATGTGTCAACAGGAAAATGTTTGCTGAAGATAGTAACTACCAGTGTTAGTGATGTGAAATTTGATGAAAAGTTCATTTTCACTGCATCCTTTGATAATACTGCTGCCTGCTGGGATTTGAACTCTGGTGATAACATTCAGACGTACATCGGACATGTTGCTGCAATCTTCAGTGTGGATTTTGATGTTAGTCGTAAGTTAGTTGTTACTGGAGCAGCTGACAGAGTTATTATTCTCTGGCAACTGTGTACAGGGGAACTGCTACACTCTATATCAGGCCATCACACAGGCTGGGTAATGAAGGTTAGATTATTACCAGCACTGGTTCCAAATTCCAATTCACACCTGGCAGATTCTCTGACAAACCCACCAGTATTACCAGAAACAATTGAACTGATCAGTGCTTGTTCTAATACTGCATTTAACTGGACAGTGGTAAGAGATGAACATGGCTACAGTGTTGGGGATGTCAAGCAAGTCCATAACCCACCTGCAAATTTCGGCCTTCATCAAAGTTTTGAAGTACGGAACAATACAAGTAGTTTTTACCTGTCCGATAGGAATGCTAGAGAAGGTTATCTCTATTGCTGTCCTGCCAGTAGAACTGCGAAAAACTCCAGACACTGTTCACAGATGATCCATTTAATTGGAAACCATGATGTACTGTTAGGAATCGGTAAAAGATTCGCAATTTTTGTCGACTTCCAGGACACAGACACAGTTAAGATTGTAGATTTAGTGAAGAAAGAAACCGTTGCCCAGCATTATCTGCCTCCATGCAGGTGAGAGAAAAATATAAATATTTTGGCGAAATATAGGGAAAAATGGATTTAAAATGAATGTACATCATAGTGGTAGTGTGTGCACTTACGAATCCTACTTTGATTTACCGTTAACGAGATTGAGTCCGTTTGTCAACCATTAGGTATATAAGTGTCACATGACTTGGCTCCAGCAGTCGTGGGGGTGGTTTTGCAAGGTTCCTCTTAGTTTTCCACGGTAATTAGTCAAGAAGCGGTGTGAAGTGGATAATCCGCCGTCATCAATGTGAAATACCCTAGAGTATGACGTTAAGCCCCAATCAAACAAACAAACAAATCATGTCAGTCTGTCATGTAGATGTAGTTCAGAGATAGCTTCCAACTACTAATGTTTGAGACCTATGGCCATGATTTAGCGGTATCGGCCTATTTGTACTCCTTCTATGTACAGCTCACAGGTTTATCCACCTGTCTATATCAGGTTATTGAGTGAGTCAGTCATTCATTTAAAAATAACCTAACAATTTTCCCCTGGTTGGCTGATTTTTTAAATACATTAAGGTACCTGTGAAAAATAAAGCAAACTTGCTTTAAAAACGCTATCATCATTGATTATCGGATGACAAAATTTGTCAAAATCATTTGCAAAAATCCAAATTTAGACAAAGATTGCAAACAATTAGGGAATTCTTTAAATCTGTCCTGCTTAATTAAGCTTGGGAAGACCTTGTTCTTTCCGTTCTCCCCAACAGCACAGACCTGATTATGTACTGTGCCTGTCACCCTCTATGGTAACAGGTAATAGGGAGCAATTGTCAATTCTTTTTGTCAGCCTGTCCTGCATTGTGAATTTGCAATTTTTTCTAATTCCACTGTGTCTTGCACTATGTTTTTGTCCTATATCACAAATATATACAAGTATGTCATAAGGCGCATTTAACTGGACCTATTGTTTTGATGTATTGGAATGGTACCCCAACTCATAAATGTCCAAGGACTCTCAAAGTGGCTTATAGTCTTGTTAAATAAGTCACATAAAAACTATGCTGTCTAGGCCTAAACTAATGTCTCTTTGCTTAATTCCAGACCCTCCAGAAATGGTTCAACATTTACTCTTGGTCCATGTGATTGGTTAGATGGCACAGGTTGTAAGACAGAGGGTCTTTTTCTGGCCGCCTGTTTGAAGAGTAATGATGTTCTCTTATTAAAGTGGAAGGACAAACCCGTGACTCATTTCTAAAGATTGCTGCGTTAAGGAGAAAGGTTTAAGTGATACAAAAATGACCTATAGCTCAGGCTCCATCAAAAAATGCTTTCTGGAATTTAACTATAAAAACATTACCAAACATTTGACTGTTCAGGCAAAGAGATAACTATCAAAAATTAATATTTGAACTGTTTGGGGTTTTTTTTAAATTAATTTACAAAGTGCACACTGGGACAAGAGATATGTTACTTGTACTTGAACTGCCCTAGCGTATAAGGGCCAGTTTCAGAAAAATGTACAAATAACAACAAAGACAATAAAAAAATTAAAAACTTTAAAAAATTTTTTTAATCCCATGCCTTCACTCAAACCAATAATGGTTTCCAATATCCTGGCACATTCAAATTTGACTGCATTGCTCTCTGTATGTTTTGTTTTTAAGGACTCTACCACTAGTCAGGAGTAAAAAATGCGACTCTTATTTTTTCCTTGTGGCTCCGGCAATCGCGGGGGTGGTTTTTACGAGGTTTCCTCTCGGTTTTCCATCGTAATAAGGCTGTGTACAGTATGGAGTGGACAATCCGTCGTCATATAAGTTATCTTTTCCTGGCTTTTGCGGGTATTTTCAAAGGATGATTATATTAACATCATATATATGTAGAACGAGTAGGTTTTCAAGATTCTTAATATAATGTCATATTATGATTCGTTGTATTTTATAATGGCATTAATAAAGAAAAAAAACAAAATATATATATTTTTTTCTCAGATGGTTTGATGACTTGCATGACTTTGAAGACAAATATTTAAACTAAAAAACTGTAATAGGGTTTTTCTAAATTCAAGTTAGTTTTTGAAACATTGATAAAGATTTATGTAAAAAATACAAATCTGCCCTTAAAAAAATATTTGCTTAATATCTTCAAAACAAAAATCAATATCAAGAAACTGCATGATGGTTTTTTAGATAATGGCTTCAAGATTGTCTGTGCCAAATTAAATTTTTTTAATTATTTCTCGTCTCCTAAAAAGTTAAGGAGAAATAAACGATTTAATACCTTTATGTATGTTCACTCCAACATATGTATTGTTTAAAACGTCTTTGTTACCTTTTGATGGTGACTCTTTTAAAGAGAAAATATACTCAATATAAACATGATACTGGTCACTGTTTTTTTTTTTACTCTGGCGCTAATTAATTTTGTAACTGTATTACCTGTTAGTATAGGTATTATGTTCTGTTACTTTTTCTGGGGAATAACATGAACTGAAAAAACTGAAATCAAATCAAGAAAAATGAAAGCTGAGAAAACAGCTTCAATGAATGTAAATGATTGAACTCCGGATTGTTTACTCCAATACATTTAATAGACAACATGTTTTCTTATAATTTAAGGAAAAGGCGAAATAGAGTTTTATCTGTTGCATGAATTTTTTAATACATAATTTTAAAACAATGGCTTTAAATGGTAGTTTTAAGTGACATTTCAGTGACGCTGGCATCACAGATTTCGTTCACACCTTTGTTAACGACTATCATTAGGAGTCCTATTAGAGGCGTGAGTAGTCTGTATAAATGTGTGTTCTACCACCCACAAACATTTGTTCTCCATGTATACTGTTCAGTTCAAATACACATCCTTAACGGCCATGCAATTGCTCTGTGGACCTTTCGCTTATTGGTTTGTGGTAATAGTCAGCAGTTGAGGTGAGATAATCTCCTTAATTCCTTCCGCCCTTTGATATACATAATCTTTGAATCTTTGAAGCTGGCATTTTACAATTTAAATTTTAAAAAAATCGTTCTAAAGTACTAAATTTTTTTGTCAAACTTTTTGCATCATCAAGATTACGAAAAGAAGATTTCAGAAAGGCAAAATTTTTTTTTTACCCCTGACTAATGGCAGAATCCTTAATAACATGTGTGAACCAATGGCCTATAAAGGTGAACTGTCAAAGGTTTAAACAGTCAAATCTACAGGCACCTATTTTGAAAAGAAAGATTTGGATTGGCTAATATTTGTGGAGCTCTTCTGCTTAATGATAGAAGTACGTAGAGATGGCCACGTGGATAAATTTGACTAGCTTGTGAATCACCCATTGTTTAAGATCCAAGTATAAAATTGATTTATCTCGATTAGAAATTTAGATAGCATACTGGAAAACAAGAAATGTTGCCCGTTTTACCTATATGCATATTATTGCAGTCCTTAGTATCGCTTTAAGCAATTTAACTAATTTAAACTTACTAGGCTTACGCCAATGATAAGGCTTAATGCATTGTTCAGTATAACAGCAAACACTGGGCAAAAATTAACAAAATGATATTCGTCCTCAACAAGTATTTAATGAACACAACGGACATATTCGTTCTTCTCGTGATACGACCGGTTTCCACCATCAATGAATGTGAGGATGTCCTTAATCCGGTCATAGCAATTCTATGTTCCCGATTTGAAATATATACTAAATACATTTCAATATCAATGTCGGTCTTAAGATGATTGTACAAAAGTAACTTTGGCGAATTAAATTGAATTAATACGTCTTGATAATAACAATCAGCTCTCTTTGTTTGAAAATTGTTATAAAATGATTAACAATCACACTTTGCCTAAAAAACCATATATCACCAAAGCCGTACTTATTAAGTACATATCCAACTAACGATAGCCATATGTTGTATGACCTCGGATGAGCTGTGTATGGCAGCCTTACAACCTCGCCTTTTCGAGAAAGAGTAGTGGATGAAAACTTTGCGCAAACTACTGGGGATTGGAAACGATAGAAAAGTATGATTGCGCTGATGTTTGGAGGTTATACAAAAATTAGCTTTTCGCACCCTGCTAGAAGATTTTATCTTCATTTCATTCAACCTTTGCTTGAAGGGGAAAATAACATAGAAATAGGCTATATTTGAATAAAAGAACAGTATATAACTCATCTAATATCGGCCTAACAATTCATTCACTTTTCTATCTGTCGATCGATCAGACGGAATTCTTTGATATTCTGTCCATTGATTAGGTCGCTGTATGTGGTCAATTAGTAATAAACAATCTAGATCTTCATTTCTCGCCACGGCTGATATTACGGAGCCGATTAAGCCATCCCACTTGTGCTGCTAATCACTCGACTCTAGCTGTGGTGGAATCGAACATAAGGCACTTTGGTGTGGGTAAGTTTAGACTCATATAACCAGCGATCGGCTTACAGTAGCCAATACTGACTGTACCCTATACGCAAATCTTTTAAGGTAAAGGGCCGCAGAGTTAGGCCCTAGACTCACACAAAACTATATTGGTTGATCTGGTGACATGAGTATAAAGGTTTGCAAAATGGCGGACCAAAGTTCCTGACGAGAGGGGTGTATGCTCATGTGACCAGATCAACCAATAGGATTGTGTGAGTCTCCGCGGCCCTGAGAAGCTTTGCTATATGAACCAGCGTATAGGGTACAGTCAGTGTGGACTACTGTAAGCCGATCGCTGGTTATACGAGCGTAGGGTCAGTTGTGCCTACTTCTCGTTGTAAATTTCGAATATACAACGATATTGTATACAGTGGACACAGTGGTGTCTAAGTTTTTTGGGCAATTAGATCAAATTCTGACAAGTAATTTGTGAAACTATTTCAGTCCCTCACACTCCGCCGCCTTCCATCTTTCTACGCTTTCTCCAAAGATGTTTCAAACGAAATTAGCTTATACATCATTGATTACTTTGAATGCTGTAATTTTTAAACTTATATTGTTTCCAGGCCAAAGGAGCTGCAAATACTTTGGTGAGTCGAGCTTCTGTACCTAAAATCGTCATGACTGACAATGACCGTCAGGCTGCCCGAAATAGTGTAATTGTTGTTCAGTGATCTAAGGGTTAAGCTGGATGCTGCTTTATGGTTGCAAAATGTCACGCCGAGGCCTTCTAACTGCATCTGTTCTTTTTCCGATTTGAAGGACAAACACGCTTGGACAGGTGGACCATGTAGTCATTGAGTCGCAAAAATGATATATATTTACACAGCTACAACAGACAGAAGGACAGTTTAGTTACCCGCATGGCAACCAGTCATCATCCCAATGACTTTCTAGAATGAAATATAAAGCGCAGGATACCGATTAAAGTTCTGTATATTGAAGTTGTGGTTACAAACGCACAATATTTTGCAAAAGCAACCAAGGAACCAAACTATCTTTGTTTACAAAAAAACTGTAAACGGTGACTATAGACTTTAAAGCGGTATTCTAGGGCGCAAAACGGTTACTTTGGACCAAAAAACGATTACGATCACAAGCCGGGTTTTACCGAGTAATAGAGCAGACAACGGTTATATGCCTCCGATTTGACATAAACACGGTTATTACAGAACCGAAATAAACGATTACTATGGAGAACACACGACGATTATTATAGAAAACAAAAGTTTTTAATCGAACACAAAAAAGCAATTGTGGAATATAAAAACAGACCCCATGGAACACAAAACGACTATTACAGAAGACCAGTTCCTCGAATCGCTGAAGGTTTATGTTTAATCGTCGATATTATAACGATTTAATCCGGACAAACATAGCCTTTTCGAGCAAGTGGGCCCAGACCTCAAGGACAAACATATTATCTGGAACATTTATTATTGAAGTATAATGGACCAAAGCTGAATTAACCTGAGTATAATGATCTGGGTGTTTCATTTATACGAAACGAGATAGCCATATGCCATAGGAAATACAAGACCAGATTGATGTTCTATGTACTGTTACAAACTTCTCGACTTGCATATGGGTGATACAATATTGCCAATGATAGTGAGAATCTGGGAGACCGAAGATGAAAACGCTACATATTGTCTTAACCGTAATCAATACAGATATACTATAATGAAGAGTACAGGATATTCATGGAGCAGTCCGCTCTTTTTGGTTGTTTTTAAAATGCCATAGGTTATACCTTAGATTTTAATCATATACCTCGTGAGAATACGTTTTTATTTATTTGTGCACCATATCGAGGGCTAAAGAAACAGATCTTTCCAGTTCCTTTTTTGTTTTTTTGTACCCACCGATTGGTCCGATGAGCACACGATCCCAGCATTAACACGAACAAAGTTTTGTAACAAAAAAAATTATATAAGATATAAGATTAATACTTTATATAATGATTTTATAGCTAAGATAAAACTTTTAGACTTGTCATAAATGTCATTTTTGGACATAAGTATGGTTCATTTACCTCTATATATATGCATGACACTTAGCTTTCAATATTGTCCTGTGTGAATTTCTCTCTGCACCACGCTTAGGTTCGGTAAAAATAGCACGTAGGTGGGTATTATCTGATGTATATTCAAACGAATAGTTCTCATCAGTTTTATTCTTGCTTGGTTACACTAGTAAATTAACTATATACTATATAAAATAACCAGTCCTAAGGTTTGTTGGCCTGGGGCAACTCATTCGTAGATATTATAAGTGTTGTATTCCGATATAAGTGTTTGCCTAGCACGGGTTGTCTAACATGATCAGGTTCAAGAAAGAAAAAAAATATATTTCTAGTTTCCCTTGGATTTTTTTTTTTTTTTTTTTATTGGTGTTGAACATCGTACTCAAGGGTATTTCACTTATACGACGAATTTCCCTTGGACGAAGCCGTTTTGTTCTTAAATACTAAATACATGTATACATGTCTGTCATGCAACGACGGAGATTAAATGCACAGAACACGATATTAATATTACTGGAAATGTATTAAGGCGAACCAGTTGTATAACTGATATCCAGCTGTTTTGGTGATAAGATAAAGTCGCTGTTCGTCTGACTCGCTGACACAAGTCTGTTATCACAGGCAGAGGATTCTCTTCAGTTGTTCTTTCGTTCATATACATGTAGGCAAACTGTTCTAAGTCGTGAAAGGATTAACAATCGTCAAGCAATGATTGACGTGAAATATTTCCTATGTTTTGTGTATTTTATTCTTACTGGACAATGTGCCATAGAGCTATTCAAGAATGCTGATTTTGAAGACTCTGGCCCCATAGTAACCTCGTGGTCAAATCGTGGATCTCTTCTGACTTTGGTCAATGACAGCCACACTGGACAGTATGCTCTCAAGTCGTCTTCTAGGTAAGCAAGTTTGAAGTTTATCTGGGGTTTTTTCAGCTCGCCTTTACAAAGTTAGGTGAGCTTCATGTCTGAACAACCTCGGCCATTTCCGTACCGCAAATGATGTCTACCGGTACGGAAAGTGTAGAAGGATGTTCCAACATGGGGTGATCCTATGTCATACCCATGACGTCGGCGCCAGCTTCGGCGTCAGACATGTAAAGTGTTATATAATTAAATATCCTAAGGGGATTTCCCTGAAATTTTAAACACAGCTACTCGGACTGGGCGGGAATAGATTATTTCAATTGGCGCAACATACTGTTGCCAAGTATAAGATCTTTATACACCAATGCACGAATATTGTTAATAAGTGTCCGTCCACAAAGTGAAACACCATTGGATCTTAACATCACGCCACCCTTACGCTAGGAACATGTCGACCTTGCGATCCATCTCAACTCATCTCAACTCAACTACCAGCACCTCACTGCAACTGGCTGCAACTGAATCCATCCGATTTCAGTCGACATGTTCGCTCTTGCGACTGGGTACAACTCCTTGTAGTTCATCGCAAGCGAGTTGGGCATGTTGTACTTTTCTGCAACTGGCTGCGATCGATCAAAACAAAACAAATCACATGATGAATCACATGACCACTAAAATGTCTCATCTTGAATTCAAACGAAGATACACAGAAACAAATAATCGAGCTTTGACTGGAGAATTTTTGCGTGTTTTGTAGGGCGAGGAAATCAAATAAGGACACTTGCTTTAAGGCATTGTTAGGGTTACAGCTTGCAACCTGTCCCATGATTAAACATTGTTCGACTTTTAGGC